>PVHY01011750.1:0-46848 GCA_004024945.1 Uropsilus gracilis | reverse complement strand
AGGAGACCTCAATGTGGGTACAAAAGGACACCTGTGCTCGGATGTTTATTGCAGCACTATTTATAATTGCAAGGACATGGAAACAACCCAAATGCCCCAGAACAGATGAGTGGATGAAAAAGATGTGGTACATATACACAATGGAGTATTACTCATCAATTAAAAATGACAAATTTGATGAATTTATGGAAACCTGGATATACCTAGAAGAAATCATTCTAGCAGAAACAAGTCAGATAGAAAGGGACAGAAACCAAATGGTTTCACTAAAATATGGTCAACCAAATGAAACTGCACAAGGGGAGAATGGGGATCAGCTGGAGCGGGTGGGAAGGGGAGGCGGTGGGTGACCCCCAGGGACTGAAATGATGTGAAATATATATAAATAAAAAATTATTAAAAATATATATATATAAAAAACATAATTAGATACCACCTTACACCAGTAAGAGTGGCTCAGATAAACAAACAAACAAACAAACAAACAAGCAACAACAAGTGCTGGCATGGATGTGGAGGAAAAGAAACACATTACACTTCTGGTGACAATGCAGACTGGTTCAGTCATTATGGAAAACTGTGTGCAAGACCCCCAGACTACTGAAAATGGAACTGTCATTCAATCCAGCAGTTTCACTACTAGGAATCTACCCAAAGGACATCAAAACACAATTCAAAGGACACCTGTATTCAAATGATTATTGCAGCAGTATTTACAATAGCTAGAATTTGGAAACAACCCAAATGTCCCAAAACTGAAGAATGTATGAGAAAGTTGTGGTATATTTACACAATGGAATACTATAGTCAGCAACCAAACAAGACACACTTGATATATTTGTGGTAATATGAGTGAACCTAGAAGAAATCATGCTAGTGGAAATAAGCCAGAAAGAAAGACAAAAACCAAATGGTCTCACTTATAGGTGGGATATAGGAAAAATAAATGAAAAATCAAGAAAAAGTCAAAACTAGCAAGCTGATAACAGAACTAAATCATATAGCTAGGGAGGGAGAAGGATTGAGGGAGAAATCAGGGAAGGGAAGAGCACAAAACATCAAGATGATGGATCATGAGTGATGTGGTGGGAGAACTCTGGGAAATACAATGATGTAAAATATGTAAATACACACACATATATACATACATATATATATGTGTATGTAAACAACAAAAATAAAAACATCTGAAACTCAAAAAAATGTAGTATGCTGTGGAGAGAGGATGGAGGATATAGCTGGATAACTTTTTTTCTTTTTTTAATTGCTGAAGAGATAACGTGTGGGTCCACTCAGTCATGTTAAGAGTGTCAGGGGTAACAACCACATTATTCAGGAAATGTCTGTGGCAGACTCCTCTCTTCTATTGGTATGGGTTCCTTGGATCAACATGGAGACCCATATGTTTTTGACAGTGTCTTATCAGTAGGAACACTATCAACTTGGATTGAAAGATACAGAGAGGACAAACTGAAGGAAGATGCTAGACTTTTGAAATTCTACCTGATGGGAAATAAGCAAATAGAGCTATAGTTGCAAATTTGTTCTGCTCTTCAATTAAAAAAAAAAAAAGAAGGGTAGCTCTGAGAGCAGAGGCTTAGGCACAGAGGCTAGAGCTCTGGGTGCAGAAAACAGATGTTAAGCAGGAGAGTATATTTGTCATGTCATGAATTTGTCATGTCATGAATCCTAATGGAATTGTCCCTGAAAACAAAAATGAAAAACCACCCTGGCTTCTTAGATGAGAACAGAATTTAGGGGCTGGCTGTACCATTAAAAAATGTGGGGAGATAGCTTTTTGGACTTCTGTAGATAGCCAGGTTTCTGTCTGTAGGCCATGTGTTGCCCGTGTGAAGAGTGGAGAGAATTAATTAGAAATTGCTGTAGGATGCTCTTATTGACTGGATGGGGAGAGGTCATGTGAGGGAGAGGAAAGATCTAAACACAGTTCCAACCCTGAGCATTTGGGAGGAGGTAGTACCATGAGGTAGATAGAAAATTGGTGGATTATTGTTTGGGTGGTGATAGGGTACTTGGGTAATGTGCTTTCCCTGGATTTCATGTGGTTTGTTCCATCTCCTTCAGGCCTCTGCTTAGATGACCCCTTATTAGCAGACCTTCTATGATCACTGCTCTTAAGTCTTTACATAGAATGAGTAGAAAAGTTTGATTTTTTTTTTTTTCAATCCAGTGTTAGGCATGACAGAAGAGAACAGCTACAAGATGTTTGAATTTCACTTTTTTTTTTTTTAAACAAATGGATATAAACATGTATTTTCCATCTCATACTTTCAGGTTTGAGGGCTAATTTATAGCACATTTTGGTTGTACTAAGCTAATTGTTTTTCCAGTTTTTATTGCATCTGCCCAACTATCTGGGAAAGTAGTAGAAGTTAGAAGCAAACTTTATTAAAGGAGAAATTTAAGTGCAGCACTAGATAAGAACTGTTCTTAGAGATATTGTTGGATTTCTACATAGGGATTACATAATTGGGACTAATAATAAAAGAACTGATAATTCAGAAATGTTTTCATCAGTCATCAATCTTTTTGGCTTTGGGGGTGACTATCATCACTTGAGAAAAATGAACAGCATCTATGTTATAAAAGAGGAGGCTGTGTGTATGAAGGTTACAAGTAAGTATAGCTTTGGCGTCCCATCTTTTTGAATCCCCTGTCACTACTAGTTATATAAATGCACAAGTCACTTAATATCTCCTTAAAATGAGTTTTACTGAAATCATATTATTATTTGAAGGGTCAGAGGAAGACAAATAGCATTATTATTACCACTTTATGAGTTGACATAATTGATGCTATTATTAGATAGGATTTAAAGGCAGAACTGTCTTAGGCAGAACTAGCTGTTACGGAGTATAACCGGTCCAATTCAATGTTCTCAGTCCAACTTGCTTGAGCACAAGAATCTCTTTGGGGTTCTTGTTCAACTTACATATTCTTGGGCACCACCCAAACTTGCTGAATCAGCTCTTAAGAGGAGGGGCTTAGGAATCTTGGCTTAGGTAGGCAGGATGGTAACATACCCTGGATTTAGTGAGCTTCTCCTTGGCATCAAGTTTGCTACTCAGTAGATTCCACATGTGCTTTTATACTTTTCAGATTGTTTCCTACTTTTTAGGTAGGAAATATAGTCACTGATCTATATGATCATCTTAGTTCAGAATCTTTTCTCTGATCAAAGCTACCATGCTTCTGGGCTCCCAGGGTCTCGAGAGAATGGGTAGCCACAAAACAGCATATTGGTGGTGTTTTGTTCTTGACCTTAGTTTCTGTTTTCATACATCTGATCTTTACATCCTGCTCTGTTAAATATGTGCAGCGATAGGGTCAGCGCATCCTGACAAGTTTGTCCCCCTGAGTCTCTCTGGCCTCAGTCACTCCTGTTGTCAGAGTGTCTGTGGAAGCAGTGTCTGCACATGAATTATACCTTGTCCCGGGGAGACCCTGCAGGATTGTTCTTTTCTCCTTCAAAGCTGGAACCAGGAAGAATGTTATACTTGACTGCACTCAGGATATAGCATGTGTGCAATCAGCTGTGCTGGAGAAACAGTGTTTTGTTGTTTTTACGGAAAACTGCAGGTTTCTTTTTCCTCTCTGGCCCAGGTGGTAACTAATCATTGCCCTTATTGGTGACAAAGGAAGGTAAGTGTCTAAAACCTTTACTCAAGGGCTTTCTATTGACATGACAAATGAAGTTCATACCTTTTGGAGGAGTCCAGAATTCTTACTTCCAGTACAGTGGAACTCCCCATGCCCAGTGGAGCTGGCTTAGTTGTTCTTTCTCATGATTCTTGAAGAATTAAAGGATTTCCTTTAGCAGCCATTTCATATCACTCATGATTTTGTGTTGACATTTTACTTCACCTTTTTTTCAGATTGGGCTTTCTTTCTGAAATTGATTCGTGCTGAGAATGGTATTAAATGATGAATTCATTTTCTGACCTGTGACAATTTCATCCACTTCTTGGAGCTGTTGTTAAAATTGAAAAGTGGCACATTTTAATTCATTAGAAAAGGTTTGTGTGTTCTTGAGGGTATCTACCTATGTAAATTTAAATTTAAGGATCTAGACATTGAAAGGGAAGGTGTTTCTTCTTCTCTTGGTCCTAGTTTTTCTCTCTGACCATATTTTATATCTGCACAGTGTTAAGTAGCAGAATCCTAAAATTGTAGTGAATTTAATAAAACAACTTATTTGGAAAATGGTGGCAGATTATTTGCTGCTCTGTGGGCATGCCTGAAAGGAGTAAACCTTCTAGATAGAAGAGGTGGAGGTGGGTAGGAATCATGTATAGGTGAAGTGGCTTTCTTTTGTCAAGTGGACAAACGGAAGCAAGCCTCTGCTGAAAGTCTCCCTTCATTCCCTGGGAGTCCAGGGATAACATAACTGCAGCCTTCTTTCCAGACTCTTTGTCCTGTTTCGACTTTCTTTATAAATCATCTCTGTATGGGGAGAGACTGGATGTAGGAATTCAAGAGCTGTATATTTACAGATTATAGAGGTGATTTTTGAGAAACGTGAGTCTGATCAGTGATATCCACAAATTGATGTCTTGTCTGGGGAGAGGCCTGCTAGGGGTGGAGAGTTGGTGAAAGAACAGCCTGGGATGCTCAGGTTCTCTTAACAGAGAAACGACAAGGTCCATGTCAGGCATTTCTTAGTAGCAGATGTAAAACAAGTCACTCTCCAGAAAGTAAGCCCTCTACTTAAAGAAACCAAACCAAACCAAACCAAACCAAAACAAAACAAACCAAAAAGACTGTAGCCAAACCCAACCTCTCCCTTTCTCCAGTAAACATACATATATTCTACTAAAATAGATAGTGAAATGAGACATGTGATTACTTTTTAAAAAATACCCCTATTGGTTATGTGGTTTATGTAATGTCTAAATATTTGAAAATCAGTCCTAAAGATTTTTTTGGAGGGGGGGAGGCAGTTAGACTTTTAATAATGCCATTTTAAAAAATACCTCACTACATTTTCTAACCTCTTTGAAAGTTATTAGCTTACCTCCGCCCTTTTTTTGATGCTTCAAGACCTCAAACATACAATAGATAGACTACCTTAAAAGGACATAGTTAGAAATGACTTGTTGAATTGCATTGAAATGTGAATCAGTTGATTTACGTAGGTGGAATTCTGCACTAGTTGCTTTTGGGTATTCATATATTCATGATGTTTATTTATAAGCTGTTTAAGTTCAAGAAATGCCTACTAATTTTTCTTTGTCTATGAATCATATGGGATTATTGCTGCAAACTAATTTCCTTAATTAATCCTGAGAGCAGGGGGGAAAAATCAAACATGTTTCATTAAGTGCTAAGTGCTCTATGCCTAGGGTAATTATAAAATGTAACTAAGTACCCTTGTACATTGTACAAAGTTTTATATAGCATTATATGTAAAATGGATAATTACAAATAACTGCTGTTTACTTTGTAGGTAATTTGGAACCCTGCTTTTATTTGTGTTAGTGACAGCCTTTATGGGTTGGATGCCTTCCCTTTCTTCAGTCCTCAGCATTGGCAGTGTTTCTGGGGGAGGTGTTCTGAATGAACAAGAGAGAGGAGTAGAGGATACATCCTATCAGGAAAACATAGGTGTTCTTGTTAGAGTGTAATTAAAAAAGAGGGTGACAAGAGATGAAAGCCTGGGGCTGGGACATACTCTAAAGATCCTGGTTGTCCACAGAAAAGTTTTGACTCTGAATTTTATGTAGGAAGTGATAAGGTACATTTTCTCCTTTAGAAAGGTCTCTTTTACTCTGTTTCAGATAGTAACATGAAGACCACAGTAGCAGCTGCAGATAAAATTACTTCTCCTTCCTCCCCCATGTGCCTGTCTCTGCTTTATTTCTTTGGACACATTTCTTACCAGGGCACTTGTCAGAGTATATGCTTTATTTACTGGCTCATTATGTCTTGGCTACTTAGAATGTATACTCCCTGAGGACAGGGATATATCTGTTTTTCCACCTTGGTATCTCTGGTGTCACCATCATTCCTGACAAGTAACAGTAGCTCAGCAGTTATTTATTTATTAGTCAGGTGCATAAGCAAGGTATATCATTGTTTGCCCCACAAATTTAATAATTAAAAGAAAAAATAATATTGGTTTAGTGTGGGAATTGGATAACACCTGAAGAAGAGATCAGAAACCAACATCAGCCTTAAGGCATCATGGTCATCACCTGCCTCTGTGACTCTGATATGTTACCTCTAAGTAGGCAGCATCAGGATGTAATCCTCAGAAAACAAACAAAATCTAAAATGGAGGATAGCTGGGCATGGCGGTGCATGCCTGTAGATGGCAGCCTAGGAAGCCATGGATCACGGTTCAAGTCCTGCCAGGGGCACGTAGTGAGACCTAGTCCTCAAAAAATAGCTGGGCGTGGTGGCGTGTGCCTGTAATCCAGCTACCTGGGAAGCTGAGGCTGGGATTGCTTGAGTCTGTGGTATCCCGGGCAATGTGAGCCTGCGGTTCCACGGGCAAAAATAGCGAGACAAAGTCTCAAAAAAAAAATATGTATATATATAAAAGTAAAATAGAAGATATTCTCCAAAATAATTGGCATGTCTTCTTCAAAAATACCAAAGACTTGAGGGACAAAAACTGAAGAACTGACAAAAACTGAAATTTCAAGACGAGGGAGACATAAGCATTAAATCCAGTTTATGATCTTGGGAGAGGGAGGCAGCTGCTGTAAAATTTGTAAAATTTACAATTTGTAAAATTGAATTATGCAAAGGGCATGGGGGAAAGGTTGTGTGAGTGTGTCTACCTAATGGAGCTCCTCTGGGTGGTTGTCAGGATTCACATGGAGCTTCTCAGGGTCATTCGCTCTGAAAGGTTGGCAGTGGCAGGGCTTTCGGGGCAATAGCTCTGGATTTGAGAAACCTGACTTCTCATCCAGGCTCCACAATTGGAGCCCATTGTTCCTTCTAGTGGTAGGAGTTCTCAGGTTTAGAGTGAGACTGACTTACATAATCCAGCCAGCAGACCTGGTCCCTATGCTGTGAGTTAGTCAAGGAAAGTAGGGAGTCTGCTCACTGTGGCTCTCTCTGGGTGTGGGGTTCAGATTTCAAAAATAGTGAAAGGGGGGAAGTAAAGACACTGACAGAGTTACTGATATTTTTTCTCATAGATTTCTTCTTGCTGGTCAGATTACAGTAAACTAAAAAAGGAAGAGAGGTTGAGAAGAAGTATGAAGTACTTACACCATAGTTTTGGGGAGAATGTACAAGCTTTCTTGTCTTTCAAAGTGTTGAAGTTAATTTCAGCAGTTTATTTTGTAAAGCATGTTTTGTCATCAGTAGTCTCTCAGCCCACTTCCTTGGTTCTTACCTCAGTGATCATTGAGATCCCTTAATGACAGATACTCATTATGTTATCATGAGTGTGTAGGTCAGTTAGTTTGTTTAAAAATTAACTGAGATTTTCAAGGACCTGAGAAAAATTTAAAAATTACATACATCTTAATTATTAAATAAGAAGATTTAAAAATTATACACATGTATACTTTTTATTTGGTGACTTACTTGACATCTTTAATGATAACATGAAAATAGTTGAAATAGTTTATTAGATAAACCTGAGCTAATAAGCCTAAATGCCATTGTCTGGGCATCCTCATGTTTTAACCACTTCTTTGTATGAGTGAGAGAGGGAGGTTAGTATGAGCTTTGTTTAGCAAGATGGAAGAATGAAGATTCCAGAAACTTGAAGTCTGTAGCTATATTAATGATGGTTTGGGGGTTTTATCTTACATGAATATTGCTGAGTAGAGTATATAAATAATACATCAAAATTTTAAGGAGTAATTTAAAATACACTGTGAATTATGATGCCCACATCATAACCCCTGCATTGAGATTAAAAGTGTTAGTAAATGTAAAATACTAGAAAAATGCCTAGTGTACACACACCTGTCCCTTCCTACATACGTAAGAGAACTTGAAGTGCTTAAATGATGAATTAGCACTGCTTTGAGTCAACATTTAAAATTCATTCCAATTTATTTCATTTGCTTAGATGTGAAGTAGGCATAACCTTCTTTTACAAGTGCTTCTAGTTCCCAGAATTTTGCTCTAATTAGTAAATCCATAGAAACAGACTAACAGTAGGTGATGGGGATTTGGGTTAAATGATTTCTAGGTTTTCCCCTTGGTTTCTTGTGTTTAAATGAGATGCCAGATAAAGATAGATAATAAAAGATACCTAGATAGGCTTTAGCAGTTAAGGCTTAAGCTTGTGAATTTAGTTAAAGCCATATATTTACAAGATGCCACGTTGCCCAAGGTACCTTGGACTCAAGCAATCCCCAGCCTCAGCTTCCCAGGTAGTTGGGATTACAGGCGTGCACCACCACGCCCAGCTATTTTTTGAGACTAGGTCTCACTGTGTTGTCCTGGGTGGGTCTCCGGTCTCAATCCTACAGACTCAAGGGATTCCTCGTCTCAGTGGTGCTCTGTAGCTGCGCTTAAAGGCACACACCACCATGCCCGGCTTTATTCTGCCTTTTTGTTGTAACTAGATTAGGTGTAATTTAAGGTTTGTGATATGTTCTTAACTGCCTTTTTTTTAAATTGTGAAAAAAGGTACTCTGCTGCCATTGCTTAGTTCCTGACCACCTGCCTTTTTAAGGGAAGAGTATTTATGTTTATATATTTATATTAAAGAAAGTGCTGTCTTGACTATAATCATGGATTTGATATTTGAGGAGTATATGTGTATGCTATCTACACAAAAGGATTATCTGAATAAATGAGGAAAACATAAAAATGCTACATGTAAACCTTTTTTTGTCACTTAAACCATCTAGTAGTATTCTAGAAATAACAAGATCTTTCTCATTATCATTATTTAATGATTCTTAGGTGCCAAGTACATAACTGCTGTATATATTTTAAAATCGAACCCTTTCATCAGCTTTAAAATGGTATTCACAGCCCTGTTTCACAAATGAGAAAGCTGTGATTTAGGGAAGGTACTTAGCTTACCTCAAAATAGCAGTTTTAGATTTAAAAATAGCATGGCTCAGTGTCCAAAGTTGTTTTTTAAATCTCAGCTACTTTATTAAAATATCTCTCAGATGTCTCACTGTCCAATGACCGTGTTTCGGGGCTGCTCCTACTGGCCTCCTTTAGGGCCTGTGGCTTCAATGTCCTTTCTACCGTGTGCCCTGCTGTGGGCTCAGCTCCCTGAGGGGTGCCAGGCTGGCTACCAGGCAGCCATCTCCTCTGCCCTTCGTGCTTACGTTGTACCCTTTCCCTGGGTTCTGGGGTGTGTTCCTGCAGTTGCCTCCCCCTCTTCTTCCTCTACTGCCTCAGCTTCAGGGGGCTCCAAAGCCTGGAACACGTCCTTGTTCCTGCTGCTGACTGCGAAACCTCAGGGCCCCAGTGCGATGGTGACATCGGGGCTGAGTTAACCTACCCGCTGGACAAGAATGAAGTAAAGGTTTTAGACAAGTTGTATAAGAGGAAAGAAATTCAGAAATTGGCTGCTCATTTAGGACTTGATGCTTCTCTCTTCCATCAAACTTTCTTCAGCTTCAAAAATTACACTATGCAGTCTCACTCCCCGGATGTGGACATTCACATTATTTCGAATATTTGCTTTAGTGCAGCTCATGTGGAAGATTTATATCCATTTTTTCCTGGGACATGCAAAGCAGTTATTTCCTGTATTTGAATGTAAGGATGATTTACGTAAAACCAGTGATTTAAGAATATCATCTAACTGGTATCCAGAAGCCAGACCAGCAAGCAGAAGATAATATTCCATTTGGGTCCCACCAACAGTGCAAAGACTTATCATATAATCCAGAAATACTTATCAGCTAAATCTGGAGTTTCTATTGTGGCCCTTTAACATTACTGATTACTGGCACATGAGATCTTGGTAATGGGAGAACTTGTGACAGTGGAGCTGAAAAGTAAACAGGCTGCCCATGTGGCTTGTACTGGTGAGATGTCTAGTGTTGCGACTCCTTGTATGTAAATGTCTTTTTAAAACATTTATGATTTAATATTTTTATTTAAAAATGTGGGATGTATGAAGTATACTTTTTTGGTGAACAAATACTTAAGAGAAAGAAAAGAATCATATAAATGTCCATTTCTACTATCACTAATAAGCCAAATACTATTGTGTTTGCTTCAGAATGTTTTTTCTGTTTTTCTCTTTACACAAATAGAATGTTAGCCAGTATATTTATCTTTACATATTGTATCTATTTGAAGGAGTTAGTTCGTTTTCTTTCGAGGGCCCACTGCTTCCCAGCTTTTCTCTACAGTCAGCTGGGGTCACCTTTAGTGTCCTCAGAAGAAAGTCTTGTCACTGACCCAACCTCTGAATCTCTGGAGGTCCAGGGTCTCTTTCCTTCTTTTGATAGAACTGCTATCAAGTAGTTGGTGTATATCTCACTTATCTTTTTTCTATAATGCGGATATTTAAATATTGTACCTGTCAATACTATTATGTGTTTTAAAATGTTT
The DNA here is from genome assembly GCA_004024945.1 of Uropsilus gracilis. Lineage (NCBI taxonomy): Eukaryota > Metazoa > Chordata > Mammalia > Eulipotyphla > Talpidae > Uropsilus > Uropsilus gracilis. The sequence goes on along the minus strand of PVHY01011750.1, from coordinate 36,327 downwards.
ACCTGATATTTATATTGTTTCACAACTTGTTTATTATGCATAAGGTGCTTTTAGTTCTAGTCTTGTTTCATATGTATCTTACATTTGCTTTTATATATGTATATATACATATATAAAGCTTATTCTCTAAAGTGTTACATAGTATTCCATTTTATGACTAAAATTATTCATTCCCTTATTAAAAAAGATTTACATTGTCTAAAGATTTTCATTCTGGTGAAGGCAGACCTTTCCTGTTTCACACACTGCTGCTTTTAGCTGTGTATTTCAATAAATTTGCCTTTTTTGTTCTAAAAATAAAGTTTTTAATTATTATATATAACTTTGCAGTTAACTTTTATTTATTAGTTTCAAAGTGTTTTAAATGAACATTTTCCTTGTGATGTAAGCAATAATAACTTTATTTTAGTAAATATAAAAATAAATGCAAACAAAGAAAAGAAAAAAATCTAATCTTGTCCACCCAGAATTAACAAGTGTTAATCATGTGGTAAATATATTCCATATTTCTGTTTATATTCATATTATATATGCACATACTTATGTACGCATTGTAGGGGCACATATTAAGTAACATGGGGTTATACATTTTCTCCTTTGGTAGCTTACATTTTTCATTGTAATAATTAATTTTCTAAGTAAATGGGTTTATAGAAGTACTATATTGTAAAAATTCAAATAGCATATTTCTTTTCTGACCTATATGTATATACCCATATGTGATACGTAATGGTCAGTCTGATGGTTTTTCAGTATATTAGTTTTCCAAATGTTATTGTTGAGCTATTAAATGATCTTTATTTTGAAAAAACAGAATCTCAGAAGGTGAATATTTTGCATACTTATGAGAATCAGGTTTGCTTAAATTCTTAAGTCAACTGCATAGGTGAGACTTAAGTGTAGTTCTTCGAACCAGTTTTTTAAAAACCAAAGGCTTGCTATTAGGATTACCAGAAAAGAGAAAAAAATACCTCAAGCCAGAAAATGCCAAGTGTTAATGGAGGTTGTAGAAAAAAAGGAACCCTTGCGCATTAGTGGGAATGTGAAATGGTGTAGCCACTGTGGAAAATAATATGGCGTCTCCTCAAAAATTAAAAATAGTACTACCATATGACCTTGAAATCCCAGTTCTTGGATATGTACTTCTCCATATTAAAAACAGGTCCTTGAAGAAATATTTGCATACCCATGTTTATAGTTGCATTTTCCACAATAACTAAGAGTAGAAGGAACCCAAATTTCCATTGGTGGGTGAATAGTTAAACATGGGGTGCTTGCATGTGTGTGTGTATGCATGCAATTGAATAATATTGAATCTTTAAAAGGAAGACACTTGGCACAACATGGATGAGCTTGAAGATTTCGTGTTAAGTGACATAAACTAGTCACCAAAGGAGAAGTATTGAATGGTTCCACTTATATAAGGTTCCTGGAGTAACCAAATGATATGTAGACAGGAAGTGGAATGTAGCTTCCAGGGGCTGAGGGTGAGGGGGCTGTGAAGAGTTGTTGAATAGGTACAGAGTTTCAGTTTGTCATTATGAAAAAGTAGAGAGAGTGGTGATGATTGTGCCTTGGTGTGAGTAGCCATTATGTCACTATTTAAAGCAAGTTGAGATGATAAATGTTATGTATACCACTACTAAAAATAAAGATGGAAAAAATGATTGCAGTGATTGACTGTGAATTCTTAACCCATAAGGAGAGAGGAGATTTTTGTCCCAGTCATGGATTTCTCGAGTTAAGTTGTTCCAACCTACCCAAACAGTGTTCCAAGCAGCATGGAAAAGTAAAGATGGTAGGAAATCATTTTATTGTTCTGTTCTCTAGATGCTTTATGTCTTTGCTCCCTTCATCTTGTCCAATGCAAAATGAGTGGGCTTTTCTTAGAAATCAATTTCCCTGGAGGCTGACACTCTGAATGGTTTAGCAACAGTTTTCTCAGCCTGAGAGGAAAAGCAAAATGCTGAAATAAACAGGGGCTCACATTCATATCCATAAATAAGATATTTCCAAAGTGAAACCTGTAAGCGAGACCCATGCTTTTTGGTTCAGCCCAGTGTTAGGTGGTAGGTGGATGGATCATCTGGTCTCAAATGGACAGTTGAAGAATGTGAAATCTAACACTGTTACCTTTTGGTTCATTTTACAGAAATACAGTTCGTTTAATCCTGTACAGAAAAGGGAAATGAAGCTGGGTTTTCCCACTTTTCAGTTTTAATATGAGTGTAGGTTGTATGGATTATAATACCCAAGAGATGGATTCTGATTTTCCTTAACAGTTTGTGTTGTCACTGGACAGCTGCTAACAGTGGAGGCGTGAATGGAGCTCACTCACACTCCAGTGCTGGGCTGTTCTTATTCCTATTTGTAAGAGTGAAAATACAACAAAGGAGTTTTGAGAACCCTGACAGTGACTTTTGGCCTATTTTCTTCTGGGAGAGTCATGGGTAGAGCCCAAGAGTTCCCCTGGTCAATGTACTGTAACAAATACAACTGGAGAGATTTGCACTGAGGCCTCTAGATTTTGGGAGAGAAGGGTGGAGGTAATCAGTAGGATTTCACCCCTTCTTATTTTTCAGGTCACTTTTACAAGTGGATAGAAGTTAGTGTGAAATCAGGAGATTGCTACAGGGATGTGCCTAAAGGTGATGGTAGTGGCATCAGCTGACACATAGAGGACTGCCTGTGTGCCACACACTTTATGTGCCTTATCTTGGCATCTCTCTAAACTCTATGTAGGTGGCTTCATTGATACTGTTTTGCAGATGGAGATATTCAGGAGCAAAGATGCTAAGCAATTTGTATAAGTTTACACCACTTCTACTGAAAGTTTCAGAGTGACACAAAGGCAAGCCTAGGGGCTGGTAGGAAGTTTTTATTCTCCCATTACCCTGTGATCACCAACCTTATGGTATATGAAGGTCCAAAGGAGATCGCCTTTAAACAGGGCACTAGGATCCATGCAGCAGCTTTGGCCACACCTGCTCCTTTTGGGGGTGTATGGCAACTGTTGTAGAGGACCAACTGGGCTGGTCTGACTTTCATTCAGGAATGGGCCAGTTAGGGGCATCAGCTCAGGCCGTGTGCTCGCGGGTACCTTGTGTCACTTTCTGAATGGTGGTGGTGGTGTTAGTAACCATGGCAGTGATTCTGTTAAGTAAGTGAGCTGTGCGCTGATACTCACTGATGTAAGCAAATTCCAGCAGTCCAGGAGGCATTTGACTGAGGCCAAAGAAGAGTCACCAACCAGCAGAGAGTACTTCCTGGGATGTACTCTTTGCACACAGCACCACAGCCTACTTGACAGCAAAGGCAGAAAGTGTTTAGTGCCATTAAAGAATTATTTATATCAGAATACGAACCAGACCTTTTATTTATTTTTTAAAATATTTAATTTTTTTATTAAATAATTTATATAAAAATTCCATATCTTTGTAATCCCTATGGTTCATTCCCCCCGCCCTTCCCCCCTTGCCGAAAAGCAGACTTTTTAAAATGGTTTGTACGCCTGTTTCTGGCTACATGTATGCAAAGTGTGAGCCTCATCTACTAAAATTTCAGAAAGATGCTTAGTGGTTTCATAGAGAAACAAGGATCTGTAATATTAGACTTCATTTAAAAAAATCCATCTGCTTTGGTTGTGAATATTTAATACTTTGGATACATTATTAGAGGAAAATAACAGGAAGGGAGCATCTGCTCTCTGAATTCAAAAGAATCAGGTTATTTCTTTTTTTAATTTAATAAACGAAATACATAGTTATAATTTAAAAAAATTTCCAAAGCAACATAGGATATGGAAAGTGAAGCCCTCCCCTTTCATTCCAGTTCTCCCTTGCCTCCCCCAGATAGTTTATTTTCTTGTGTATTCTTCCCTATATAGAACTTTAAGTTCTTGCAAATTTAACATATTTTATATACAGTATGTATATTGTTTCGTGTTTTGCCCTTTTTATTGTATGATACTTAGAGATGATAACATTTCAACACATATGAATCTATGCCATTTTAGTAATAGCTATACAGTTCCAGTGTACAATTAGCTAGGATTTATTTAACCAGCCCCCTAGTGAGACATTAATGCATTAATAGACACTATTGAGAGCTTTGTTTGAATATATCTAAAAGATATACTTCTTTGTTAAGGTCTGTGTATATTTAAAATCTTGAAAGTCCTGTTTGAACAATTTGAATGTCTATTGTGTGACTAAACAGCCCCAAAACAGATGAATGGATGAAAAAGATGTGGTATATATACATAATGGAATATTACCTATCCATTAAAAATGCAGATTTGATGAATTTATAGTAATATGGATGTACCTAGAATAAATCATATTAGCAGAAACAAGTTAGAAAGAAAAAGACAGAAACCAGTGGTTCCACCAATAATAATATATGAGACAGGAAAAAAAGACTAGGAGGAAAAGTCGAAACAAGCTACCAACCAAACTAAAGTACATAACTTTGAGGGAAGTGTGGGAGAGTGGAATGAATGGGAGGGGTCAGGGAGGGGAGGTGGTGGGTGAACCTGGGGAATACAAAGATGTGAAATATGTATGTATATGTAGATAAATATAAACAGCCCTCCTTTCCTATTTAGCTTATATAACATAGTTTCATTCTGCCAATAGTTGTGAAAAGGAGCTGTTTACATCTATGTAATAAGGGTTTTTACCTAAAAGTAAGGTCCTTCAACCAAATATTATTTCAGGCAGTTATAACTTAACCATTTATTAAAGCTCTCCCTTGCACAATGCAGCACAGTTTTGATACCAGCATTTTATTAAAACTCTAAATTGCAACCTTACTGTATGAGTCTGTGTCCAACTATTTCCCTAACAGCTTTGTGGTACTTGAATACAGGGAATGTGCTGTGTGTTAGTGAAAAGTCTTGCACTTCTGAGGTATCTTTTTTTTTTTTTTTTGTAGTCTAAGGACTGTATGCCACTCAGTTTTTAATGTACATTTCTGTGTCACCAGTTCATGGAACATTTTCCTAACAACTCCATGCATGTTGACGTATTTGGTAATGGGTGAGGAGGAGTGCTTCAACTTAGTATCAGTGCATCTATATAATGCTGTTCATTGTTTTTCACTTTTATTTACTCATTCATTTTTATTTTTATTTGCATTTTACATATATACATATGTCATTATAGATCCTGAAGTTCTCCCATCACCATATCACCCATGAACCATCATCCTTATCTCTTATGTTCATCCCTCCCCTGATTTTTACCCTTCCTTCCTCTTCTTCCTTTGCTTTTTCCTGTAATTCTGTTGTCAATATGTTAGCTTTAACTTTTGCTTATCTTTTTCTTTCTGGCTTATTTCTGCTAGCATGATTTCCTTCTAACTCCATCCATTGTTGCCACAAATGACATGAGTTAGTTTTTTTTTTTTTTTTTTCTGATTCATTTGTGTGTTTTGGGGGCATTTGGGTTTTTCCATTTCCTGGGTATTGTAAATAGTGCTGCAATAAACGAAGGAGTTGAGGTGTTTTTTGCATTAGTGTTTTGGTATCCTTTGAGTATATTCCCAGTAGTGGAATTGCTGGATCAAATGGTAGTTCCATTTTCATTAGTTTAAAGATCCTCCACAGACCTTTCCATAGTGATTAGACAAGTTTGCATTTCCACCAGCTGCGTAAATGTGTTCCTTTTTCTCCATATCATGCCAGCAGTTGTTGTTGTTGCCTGTTTTTTTGATCTGGATCATTCGTACTGGTGTAAGATGGCATCTCATTGTGGTTTTGATTTACATTCCCTGATTATAAGTGATGTTGAGCATTTTTTCATATGCCTGTTGGATATTTATATTTCCACTTTGGAGAAATCTTTTAAACTCTTCTGCCCATTTTTTGACTGGGGTTTTTGCTTTATTTTTGTTGAGTTGTGAGTTCTTTGTAAATCTTTGAAATCAAGCCCTTTCAGTTGAATGAAGTGCAAAAACTTTTCTATTTGGTTGGACGTCTCTTTGTTTAGGTTATTGTCTCTTTTTAGTTTGATGTTCCAGCTGTTTATGTTTTCTTTCATTTTTGTTTGCTTGTATAGATGTGTCTTGAAAGATGTTTCTGTGGTATAGGTCCTGGAGTGTTTTGCTATGTTTTCTTCTATATATTTTATGGTTTTAGGTTTCACATCCAGGTCTTATATCCATTTTTGAGTTGGATTTTGTGTATGGTGTGAGGGAGTAGTCTAGATTTATTCTTTTGTGTGTAGCAGGCAAATTTTTCCCAGCACTATTTATTGAAGAGACTGTCCTTGTTCCAATGTGTTTCTTGCCCCTTTGCCATAGATTAGTTGATCATATATGTGTGGTTTTATTTCTAGGCTTTCAATTCTGTTCCATTGGTCTGTTTTTTTTTTTTTTTCCAGTACCATGCTGTTTTATTATTATGGCTTTGCAGTATAATTTGAAGTCTGGGAGTGTAATACATCTGTTCGCTCTCCTTTTGGCTAGGAGGGCATTGACTATTCAAGGATTTTTATTATTCCATCTGAATTTCAGTAATATTTGTTCTGTATCTTTAAAGAATTAATTGAAAGTTTTACTGGAGGTGCATTGAATCTGTAGATTTTTGGTAGGATGGCCATTTTGATCATTCATTTACTTTAGATGTTTTTCAACATTTAACCTGGAGTTTGGGAACTGGGTTTTGCCATTTAGTCCTCTTGACTGCTGTGGAATGCACCTCGAAACCTCTGTGTATTCTGTGCCTTATTAGTGAACATTATTAGTGCATCTTAAAAACACATGTGCACACACACACAAACACTAGTTTACAGATTTGAAAGATAATTTGCTAAAATGTCATTAATATCTCTAGTTAATAGATTAGCATTTTAGCTTAGTTACTGAACATTTCATAGAGCATGCTCTAATTTGTAGCCTTGAAAGGAAGTGCATGGAAGTACTTACAGAACACCTATTATAATCAGCCCTGTGCTAATATTAACTGTAGTTAACCTTCATCCAGTGAGTGCTTACCAAAACCTTGCAACTATTGTGCCTGTGTTTTACAAATAAGTAAAAGAGGTTGAACTGTTCATATAAGGATTCACAGGCTGTGAGTTGAATCTGAATGTCAGCAGTAGGCTTCAAGTGTAGGCCATGATACTATACATTTGTCTCCAAAAGAACTCTTTGGCATTGCTAATAATATTTCCATGTTACCTTTGAGGAACTTGAGGCTCAGAATTGAATTACTCTATAATAAGTCTTTAAGAGTCACGCAACTGAAGAAAAACAGTGTGATTTGAAGTATAGATTCTTCAGTACTGTTCACTGTTGTTATTTTTGGCATATGTGGGCCTCCCCACATAGTTCAAGACATTTTTTTTTTTTTTGTAAATCCACTCAGTAACTACCAGAAGGGGCTGCAATGACCATACTGCCCAAAACTGTCCCCACATACTACTTTTACTAGGTACATTTATTTCTTTGAAATATGTTCCTTACTATTCTACTACACTGCTTCCCATGGTAATTTTTTAATCAACAGTAATCAACCTTGACTCTTGCTCATAATTTGAAATAGTTAGAATATTTGGAATAATTGTGAATGCAAATCACTTCAGTGCAAAAATCAGAGAGATAGCGTCTTACTCAGTTTCCTGTTTTATAGATCACACATAAACACAAACACACACCCCATCAAGATGAACTCACAAAGTCAAAAAATAAATTGGCAATTTGTTGGGTTTAACTTCTATCAAGATGGGTGCCATTTCTTATATGACTAGTTTACTTCAGGCTAATAGTTTGACTGAGCTGTGAGCTGTGTTTATGTTCTAATGAGTGATTTTGACCTTTCACAGGGAGACATTTGGAGGGTTGATGTAATTGAAATGGCACACCATACAACTTCAAGACAAGTTTGTGACTATTTTGGAAAAGTTATTTCAAACATGATCTTTTCCATTAGGCACTTTTATAATACTGACAAAACTGGAGCCATATGATGAGATGTGTCACTTTGACCCTAGCAGGTGTTTGATCAGATTTCCCCAGAATTTAAGTAGAATAAGAGGCAGGTTGAATAATCTCATATGTATTAACCCTATGATTTCCTCCAGTTTTTTTGTGATTTAAAATGATAGTTGAGAACATTTACTTGTTCAGAAAGTTTATTGAATGCCTATTGTGTGGCACATAGTTTTAAGTTCTGTGGATGAATTGGATGTGGCTTTCTGTTGTTCATGGCTCCAGTTACTTCCTTAGTCCCTTCTGTGTCTTCAATGAAAGACAATTTTGAGAAATTACTTACCCATATCACTTGGATAACCAGAGAGCTATAGTGTCCATAGTCTGGAAGCTGGATTAGAGTTTAATTTGGATAAAAACACACCTCTTTTTGGTGCTGGTATTGACTTTACTCATGTGATAGTGTGCCTGCAGAATATAAACTATGTGCATGTTTTTGTTTTTTTTTTTTTTGAAAAAACTTAATGAAGAGTTGGTTTACTATTCAGGAAAGGTCATCAGTTAATTTTATCTTTTTTATAAAGCATCTTTAATTTCTTTGTTGCTTGGGTCTCAGATTTGGATGTAGTTGATCAGCTACAAGAGAGGAAACATGGAGAAAGATGGACACAACCATAGAGGCTGGGGCTGAATGAAAGTATGCATCATCTAGCAAATTTTAACGGCTCCACAAATCCTTACAAGCTAAACTAAGAACTTGAGGAAACTGTGACCAATATAGCAATGTCCTCTGATGAGTAATAGGAGAGAATTTACAGGTATTGGGGAAAAACTCTAAATACCTTCATGCAAATTTGGAGGTGGTGAGGCATATGCATTTCTTACTGACAGTGGGAAAGAGAAGTTTAGAACTATTGACATAAACCTTTCATTAGTGATTCAGAAATTAGTAAGGGCTGTTTTGAAATCATCCAAGTGTAATAGGAAAATAATTCTCTTCATCTTCTTCTCTCCTCTCATTGTTATTATAGTTACTATTCTCTGGAGAATGGAAATGGTACTTGGTAAGAATGCTTGAATTCATAATGCCCTTTGTAGACACTTAGGAACTGATTAAGACTTATTTTGCATCTACTTTATTTTCATGAGGGAGAGATCACTGACTTAAAGGTTGGTATTGGAGAACTCTTAAAAAAAAAAAAAAGCCAACAAAGTGGAGCAGATGTAGGCATGTCTTGGGGTTGTTCAGCCTTGTTTGTGTACAGACCATTTTTATCCATAGTCTAGAGTGTTATAAACGTCTGTGTTCTTAGTAATGGTTTTGACTCCAGAAGAGTATGGAAAATTGAGTTCAGGGCATTCTTCAAAAAAAGTTGGCGATAACCTGAGACATGTGTTTAAGGAAATAGGAAATGTTCATGATGTGATATTAAAGAAAAGAAACTATTAAATAGTATGCATATGTGTCCTGTTAAAACCCACCTGTTTCCAAATCTTAAAACAAACTTGGGTTTCTTTAGAGAATATAAATGTTATTACAAGTGGGGGAATGCCCTAATTCTCTACAAAGTAGTGAATTTATCTTCTCTTGAAAATGAGGAAGGTGCTGAGGGCAAAGATGAAGAATATTTAAAAGCTTAATAGCTTAGAATGATGTGATATGATTTGAAAACAATTATGAAAGAATATATGTATTTATAAAATGAATAACTTCACAAAGTATAAAGAGCATACATATATATATATAGAAAGCATACTAAATACAGTGTAGAAAAATACACAAAAATATATAGACTATAAAGGAATATTTAATACTGTGTATAAATAGCAGTGAATCAGAGATTTAGTGTCACTGTGGCACCTGAAAAGAAGAACTGGAGAGAAACTGTATTTTTGCAGTGATAAGAACTTCTGACTAGGGACTAAGATTATTTGGTAATTTTTCTTGTTGGTATGTACCTTTGTTTTATAGTATTATTTGAAGAACATACATGACTTTTGCAAAAGGAGAAAACTAAGAAATATAATGCATTTCAAAAAAACTTTCACTTGCTAAAAGAGAAAACAAAAATACTTCTGCCCACAAGATCACTTTTTTAAATCTGAACAGAGATGTCTCTAATCTACTGTTTATAAATAGAAATATTTAAATATTTTGTTTTTAACCCCAAATAAGGTAAAACTTTGCAGCCCATGGTTGTTACTGCTTTAACTAAGCAAGTTTAAGTAAGACATCTGGACAGTGGGGGGGAGAGGGAGGGAAGGAGGGAGTGATCCTTTGGTCAGATTTTTTTTTTTTTTGAGACTAGGTCTCTCTTTTTTTGCCCATGGAACTGCAGGCTCACATTGAGTACCACGGACTCAAGCAATCCCCAATCTCCGCTTCCCAGGTAGCTGGGATTACAGGTGCATACCCAGCTTTTTTTGGAGGGGTTACTAGGTCTCTCTACCTTGCGCTGGGTGGGACTTGAACTGTGATCCCCAGTCCCAGCTGTAACTCCATAAACTGTCACTTACAGGCACGCGCCACCGTACCTGGCTTCTTGGTCAGATCTTAACATCCTTAGAGTATACTTGGAAGAGGAACCTCCGTTGTCTTTTGCATGTTTGACCTGTGGGCACTTAGCTTTTGGTTGAGGAATACATCCAGTGGAAGAAACTCAAGAGACAAGCCAAGTGAATCATTATCACTAGGATACTAATTTCCAAGGTGCAATTCTTGGAGTAGCAAGAAGCAAGAAGATGTCATACTGCTGCAGCCCTTTTTGGGAGATTCTGTTTGTCAGTAATCTGTTCAAAGTTCTGAGGAACTGTGGAGCAAAGAAGCAAAAGTGCAGTCAGAGAAGGGGTTTTTAGTGGTGTCAGCCAATACATAAGGAGTGGGGAGTCAGGTGAATGGATTTGAAAAGGGTGAGGAGTAGATGACTGGGGTTTACTATACAATCTTGGCATATTCTGAAACTCCTCCAACCCAATCCAGGGATGTCATTTCAGCAGGGGCAGTTTATATGTGCATGAAACTTTAAATGATTTTCTGAATACCTTGAAAAATAAATTTTGTAAATTATATAAATTTTTTATTTTAAAACCTAGCGGGAGATTCATTACTTGCAAGAATTTTATGATTTCTACTATTAGGTAAATCTTGCTGTGAGTGCATTTTCATGCATCACATTTACTTTGATCAAGAAACTGTTGATTTTCAGTTGATGGGCCTCTTGATCACATTTTAAAAATTGAACAATACAGTTAACCTCCTCACTCTTTGTATAGAGTCATTTTGCTCCATTTTCTGTTTAATATGGATTTAAAGGTTCAGAGAATTAGTTTTTGCCTCCATGTATTAATTTACTTTAGTAATTTAGATATGTAGCTATAAAACTCAGAAAATTTAAAGACAGGGGCAACTGATTAGAAACAAGCTTGTTATTTTTTTTCTGAGTAAATTGGGGTGCTTCACTTTCTGAGTTATATGTTCCACCTGTTTTCATTGCATGAATGTGAATTTATTTTTAGCTCTGTTTTGTAGCTCTATTTTAGCTCTATTTTGTATATTTTTAGCTCTATTTGAGCTCTATTTTTAGCTTGTATTTTGTGCACACACATACCATCTTATGCATGCATAAGCACACATGCATATTATTCATTTGGATTTTATTGACACTGTAGTCATTAGGAAGTGAATGCAATTTACATATGTGTATGAAATTGGAAGTCAAGACTTTACACTGGTTACTCACAGATACATGAATGATTGAGAATGTAATTTCCTTCACTGGTGAAGTTGCTGTGATGTCACTGTCATCTACTTAGTACCATCTATAGCACTCTGAGTTGCAGGGAGCTGGCTCCTGAAAAGCTTGAACTGGTTATTCATAGCCTTGCGTGTTGTACTGTCAACAGTTATCACCAGTAGTTGTGAATGATAGCATACACTTTTCTGGTTTCTGAGTTTTTTTTAAAATCATCATTGGTAAAGAGTAATTTTCAAAAAATTTAAAATATATTGCATATAGATATGAAATAAACATACAGGTTTTCTCCAACTCAGTGGAGTAATTAAAGGAGAATTTGAGGGGCTGAGAAAAAAAGCAGGAATACTGAAATGAGTTTAATAAATAACAAAACTGTTTAAAAGAGCAGTAAAATGCAATGTTTTGGATTATGATTTCTTCCAAGTGGAAATTAAGTTTTATTTGCATTGCTGTGGCTAACAATCATTTGGAACTATTTCCAGCTTTGCAGCATTGTTAAATAAAGACACATTGACAGATTATCAGATAATTCTCAGATGATACTTTAGATGAAGCCAAGTGATGTCCCACTGAAAGGACATCTGGGTTCTCTCTCTCTCTCTCTCTCTCTCTCTCTCTCTCTCTTGCCTATTTCAGTCTTGACAGCTTTTCCAGACAGAATTTGAACAGTCTCATGGATTGATTCTAAGGAATAAAATGAGATATTAGCACATCTTGGTGATAGTACAGGTTTGGTTCCCAACCAGTTTAGTAGGTAAAGTTAAATGTAACAGTAAAGCAAATCATGCGAATTTTTTTAATGCACTGATATTTCCAGTTGATATCAGAATTATGCCATACTGTTTGCTAGCAATATATTGTTTGCTAGCAATATTGTTTGCTAGCAATATAACTTAATTAAAAAATACTGTATTGCTAAGAAAAACTAGTCATTATCTGAGCCTTCAGTAACTCTCCCCCACCCCTTTTTTTTTTTTTCCTGGTGGAGGGTCATGCAAAAACCACAGTGGATCAGAAAGGTTATAAAATGAGGTATGCTTGTGTTTGAAATGTCCAGGAGTTATGCTTGGTCTCTGCCAGCAAAGTGCTTGTTTGATAATGATAGTTACTTATTTACCTCTGTGATATCATGGACCACAAGAAAGTGTAATTACTGACTTACATGTTTTTCTTCTAGCAAAGCAGTGAGATCCTTCAGGGAGGCTGCTTTTTCATTTCTGTTTATTCCCACTCAGATGTTTGCTGTATGAAGGTTAATGTACCTTTCCTTTTCTGTAGACTAAGGAGGGCACTTGGTTCTTTTTAAGAAGAGATGAACCCTCGTGTGCCTTTTAGTCATATCAGGTCTTTTGGAGTAGCGTCTGTGCTTTTCTCAGTTTTGCTTTGTACTTATTATTTTCATTTCCTAGAGCACATTGACTTCTTATCCACTTTAGGTGTAATTGGTATCTTAGGTGTGTGGTGTGTTTCTCTATAAAGTTTTTTACCCACCAATAAATCTTCTCAGGTCCCACATTTTAGTAGGTTGCAGTTTATGAACCTCTCAGTTTCATTTAGAAATTCACTACACAGAGGAAAAGGAAAAAGGAAAGAAAGCTTTTCTGAGAAACAACTTGGGAAGTTGCTCAACTCTCCCTGGATAATTAATGGATGATATTTTATATTTTGTTTTCTTTTACATCTCAGCCAAGCAGCTTTGATAAACTGTTACTTAAACAAGGCAATCTTGATGGGCTACACATTGAGGTAAGGTTTGAGGCCTGGCAGACAGGAGACAGTTTACTGTTTGCATTATTCTTTTAATCTGGAAAAAGCAAGACTGTCCAGCAGATTACAGTTTTATTTGAATGTAGTCAAAAAGTGTTGTTCCTGGTGAAAAAAGTTGCTGGCCTTGCAAATGTCTCCAGTGGAGAGGAGGATGTTTGTTGATGTAATAGTTGTGGTGTGGGCGACTTTGCAGCTGTGGTTCAATTCCTCTCTCCTGAGAGATTGTCAAGTTTCTCATCCAAACCTGAGAAAGAAATGAAAGTTCAACTCATAGTTTTTATAGAGCGTTTCACATTGGATGAGGAAAACATTTACTTCATACTTTGGATTTTGTGTTTTCTTAACACTAAGATTAAACTTGAATAACCTGCTGTTTATGAGTAAGGAGACAGTTTTTCAGTGATTCTACTACTCTAATCAATTATAATTTTAATAGAAAATATAATAAAAATAGAAAAATATAATTAAATCTATCTTGTGCTGTTCTGGTTTCTCTGTATTATTCGTGTCTAATTATGCACTCTCTTCCCCTGAGAAGGAACAACTGAATTATAATTACCATTTGGGACAGGACTGCCAAAAGTGAAGCATGCTGCTGCAATTTCCTGGTCTGTAGTGGACAATGACAGTTGGTTTTTTGTTTTGTCTTCTGATGTTATCTTCTGGGCAGCCACCCCAAATCAGTCTGTCAGTCAGTTAAACTGGTCACCAAGATGGAGCCACTACCCTCCCAGATATAGGAGGAAGTTACAAGCTTTGAAGGGACGGACCCTAAAATAAAAACTCAGAGTAGGAGTCTGCCATACCTTGAAGAATTTCATGAACTTTGTATTCTCTTATTTACTCACCTTGCTTCTTATGCTCATTCCTTTTTACCCTTACTGCCTTCTGCTCCAGTGTTTTTTGTTTTTTCCTTAAGAGAAAGTCAATAGTCTTGGTATGCCACAGCTTGTGAATGTAGATAAGGCTTTCTTATTCCCCTCACCAGTACTCTTCAAAATGTCATTGAAATTCTAATGTCTACAGAGGTTCCAATCTTCAGAGTTTAGAACCACGGACTTACTGGTGCAATCTGGTTATATTTTTTTCCTGGAGGTGTTACTGTGCTGGATGAGCATAGTTAACTTGCTCCCTTGCTAGTCTCAGAATTTCTCACATGGTATTCTCTCAGCATTGTCCACTGTAAAACTGTGCCCATTGCATTTACTATGCCCTCTTCCAGATCCTATATAAAGATAATCAGCAGAAAGCTCTCTGCTACTTTGGCATTTATCTAATCTGTAAAAAGAGTCCACCCAGACCTATTTCTGTTTTCTGCCCTCAACCCACTCACCAACAAAACACTTCCCCCATCTCAGGGGAGGAAAGTGTGTCAGCATCCTTTCTCAGGATATATCAGAAGCAGTTTCAAACTAGAAAACTGTAGAAGAATCTAAAATGCTTTGGAATTGAAAAGCAGACTAGGTTGCTTTCATCTAATGGCTTAGATGAAATAGACAAAACCATATGACAGAACTTTTGTGACTTGATCTGGAACCTGCTTCTGTTAAGTGTTCTTAGAGAAGTTTGTGACCTTGGACAAGAAACCTGCCCTCTCTGGGCTGAATATCTGTCTACATTTAGTAAATTGGAGATTCTCACTCCTCACTCTTGCAGGGTTCTTATATTATTAAATATAAGATATAATAAAGGCAATATATTAATAAACATAAAGGCATTCATAGTTACTGTCATTGAACACATATGTATGTTTTAAATTGTCAGTAGGGATGCAGGAAGACCCCTTTGGCTCCATACTTTTCGTTAGGTAGATTGATTGCATATAACTTTACATCCTCAGCTCTTGAAGATAGTTTGTTTCTTCTTCTGTACTAGCAGAATAGGTTTCCCTTTTGAACTGTATGTTTCGGCCCCCTTTTTGAAAATACTTAGGATAAAATTGAATATGCATGCAGCTGTGGCATGTTTGGAGGTGTCATTATCATAAGTTCATCAACAATTTTCTCATGGTGCTTTACCTCTTTGCATCTGTGACTTTCTCTGAGGAACATCATGTTCTTTTGATTTCCCCCGTGGCAGTGGGAAAGTATTCAGAGTGAGAGATAGAACAAGTTAACATGTCAGGAAATTACATCTTGTGAAGTGGAAGGATTTTTTTGAAATGTTTCCTTTGAGGTACAGAAAGATAAGTGGGCCTATTTCATAGTGACAGCTTTTTGGTAATTCCGACTTTGTGAACCCAAGTTGCTTGGTTCTTTTCCTTTAAATGAGTTCTCAGTAGGCATAATGCGGTACATTCTGATTTTAATTACAGAAGGTTTTCTTTGAACATTTTCCCTTTTGTTTTTGGTGTCTCTAGCCCTACTTAGAAGCTATAAGGAGGGATGGCTTGGCCTTCCTCATAAGTGTTTCGTCAGGCACCACACTTAACTGCTTTGAGACTTAGCATTGCTTCTGTCTGTAGGCTTAATATCCTCAGTTACTTAGTCTAGCTTATGGCATATACTAGTCTGATTTAGTTTATAGACATTTTATCCTAATAGAAAGGAGATCTGAACTTCCTCTTATCCAACTTTCCTCTCTTCCCCTTTCCCCTGTTATACCCTCACCTGAACATTGATCCTGCACAATAGAAAGATCATTTCTCTTCTATTTATAGCATGAAACAATTTCTCTGTTTGATGAAACAGAATATGTAGTAACTTCTTTGAATATAATAATTCCTTTCAGAAATAATACCCTCTTGCTACCAGTGACTACTTGCTTCTCTCCCCCTGAAAGCTTTTTAGTTTGGTCCAACAATTCTTGGACTCTTGGACAGAACCCTGAGTAATTATACCTTGTCCAGCAGGCACAGCTAATGTGGTATTTGAAGTCAAGAGAATGGTGACCTTTGGGAAGAGTGGTGTTTATCCATGTGTATTCACTTTAGGTAAATTAAATAAGCCATTCAAGACTTCTGGGCTTCTCTGTATGTTTTTAATACAATAATACAAATGTTTATTTTTAAGAAAGATACCACTTTTCTTCTTTACATATGTATTTTACAAGCATACATACATAAATATTTTCAGAGGGTCAGATTTTATTTTTGTTGAGGAAGTCTTTCATGAAAATAAAAGTGATAAAGTATTCCAAGCTTTTTAGGCAATAGCTATTAAAGTTTATTTAAAAGTTGTTGAATCATTCACATATGCACAGGGTCTGATTGCATTCTAGTAAAAGTGAAGATTTAAACAAGTTGCTATCCCTTTCAACCTACAGTTACAACTGTTAGGGTTTGAAAAATATACTTCCTTGATTCTTCTCTTCATGTTGTGAATTAACAGTTATTTGCATGAATGGAGAGAAGGTAATGTAGTAATGTACATGATTTTAAAACTCATGTTTTACCATTAAATGCACTTTTTTGTAAAATTTTTTGTTGGTATTTACATGCTTCTGTTTGGATTTGCCTAATAACGCTTAATCTGAATATCATAATTATTTGGGAAGTGTGGGGGAAAAGCAAATTTTGCTATAGAGAACAAGATGTAAACAATAGTTAACTTAGATTTTAGTTTTTTCTCACAAGCAACTCATTTGATAAAGGATGCACTTTTACTTACTTACTGTGTTCTCCTAGATTGGAAGGAAGACTGATGAAGAAAAATAACATAAATCATGTAAATGGGTTTTTAGTTGTTTTTTTTTTGTATCTTTTGTAGTTGGTTTGTATTTTCCATGTTTCCTCACTGAGAAGACCTAAAGAACAAATTTTATGATCAACTTGAATGTATAAGGAATACTTTAGGACATATATATATACTATGCTAATTGTCTAACAATAGACCATTTAACTTAGTTACATATGTAGATTCAATAATCATGTATTTATATAAAATGATATTATTATCAGCTTTGTTTCTATATCAGAAAAATTATCTTTCAACTCTTTATTACTTATTATGTTAGCATTTTCATTACTGGGTTCAGATTTTTGAAATGTTCAGTATTATTTTCCATGACATGGTTTCATTTTGGTTGTTGGGATTCTTGTATGGTACTGTAATAGGGAATTTTATTCCAGGCTACAAGTGGCCATTTGCATAATTATCATTCTGTGTAGATGAGCACTGGAGATCTTTACTGCATAAAGTTGTAGAGATGTTTTGTTAAGTCTACCCACCTGCCTGCCTACCTTTCCTCCTTCCTGTCCTCCCTCCTTCCTTCCTTGCATCTATTTATTCCTTTATTTTAATATGAGATAATTGTATGCATATATTGGTTAGAATTCAGCTAATACTCTAACAGCCACTCCTCTCTTTCCCTGCTTCATTTATACTCCTGTTACTAATGCTTTTGCTCAAAGCTTACTGTTTGAACTCTTCTGGTAAATATATGCCTACCAGTATATATTTATATATGCTGGTATATATAATATAAATATATTATATATAATATAATATATAATATTAATATATTAATATATAATATATAATATATAATATATAATATATAATATATAATATATAATATATATTATATATATAATATATATAATATATAATATATGTATTATATTATTATATATCATATATTATATATAATATATATTATATAATGTATATAATATATATAATATTGTATATAATACATACATATAATATATATTATATATTATATTATATATAATATATAATAATATATAATATATATTAATATATAATATATAAAATATATAATATATAATGATATAATATATATAATATAATATAATAAATATATATTATATATAATATAATACATTATATTTATAGTATATAAATTATTTATATTTATATAAATATAAATAATATAAATATATATTATATTTATAGTATATATAAATATATACCTACCAGAACTCTACTGGTAAATATATACATACCTATCTTCCTAAATAATACACTGTGTGCTTCAAGTGCCATTTATTGATATCTGTTGAAATATTAATTTGTGCATTGATTTCCTCATAGGCAATCCTTCACCATTGGTACACACCCACTTTTCTATTTTTTCTACCTTTTCTTTTTCTGAATGCAGTCAGGCCTGTTAAGTATGTAATGTTCGTTATGACTATTTACTCTATAATTCTACTTTGTGATACTTAGGTTGTAATTTTTTAAACCAGTCTGCTTCGCATTGAATTGTGTATAAGCCCTTTTATTTGTCTAAAAAAATGGACTTTTTCTTGATTCCTAAATTCTGAAACTTTGTATTGGACTTTTGTCTTAGAGTTTTTCCATGTTCATGGTTCTCTTTGAAAATGGGTATCCTTCAGTTTGGGAATTTTTCTTAAAGCGTTTCTATTTTAAAAATAATTTCCTTTCTATGTTTTTCTCTCTCTCTCTTAAGCACACTAGATATTTAGACCTATTAGTTTGATTTTCTAATTTTGTCTTTTTCTTAGATTCTATGTATGTGTTCTGTCTCAGAGACATTTTATTATTTTTCAGACTTTCATTCCTGGTAACATATTTGTAATTCCAAATTCAATTTTTATTGCTCTGGATATTTGATTTTAAAAAGATAGGCTCCTGTTCTTGTTTTGTGGATACAGTATTTTCTCTTTTTCCTTAAGGCTACTAACTGAATTATTTTGTGGTTATAGTTGTGTTTCTTTCTCTGTCTTCTCACAAATTAACTTGTTTTGGTTCTTGCTTTTAATATTAGAGTATTTCCTCAAATTAAAGATGAGTCTTTAGTCATCTTTTTGTATATAGGGCTTGCTGCAAAACAATGGACTGGAAATATGTTATCAAATGAGCTTCACTGTAAGTTGTTTGCACAATGGACTGGAAATATGTTATCGAATGAGCTTCACTGTAAGTTGTTTGGAGAGCAACCTGGCCATTCAAGTTGGTGACTCTTAGATACTAGAATTGTGTATTTTTTCCCTGGGTTTTCAGTTTCTCCAAAATGGAACCTGCTATTCTCCTCATTATTGGGATAAAAGTCTGCCTGTGAAGATTTGGAGGAGCTATCGGAGGAAGAAGCCAGAGGTCTACCCTCCAAGTCTGTCAATGCTTAGATCTTAATGCCTCTATTTCTGCCTGTCTGATGTCTCTGAATCTGAAGTCTTACTAAATAATATTCTCCGGTGAATAAACTGTCTGCTCTTACAGGAATGGAGATGGTTTATCTGTTTCTAACCAGCAGAGAGAAAATCTAGGGTTTTCTAATACACCTCCCGCCTTAAAAAAAATCAACACAAAATCATCTTGCAGTCAGAAGTCTAAGAGCCAGGTGTCTATATTATATATTCCCTTTTCTCCATAAGAAAACTCTACAGCAAAGAATTCTTCCCCCCTGCGTTTCCTAGATTCTAGAGGCTGAGTGCATTCTTTGACTCTCAACTCTCATTTCCCCCTTTTAAAGAAGTAGCTTAAATGCCCTATCATACTGCAATATTGCATACTGCATACAGCCCTCTTCTGCCTCCCTCTTGCACTTTTAAGAAAATTTTGTTACAGCATTGGACTCACCTAGAAAATCTGTATAGTCTTTGTTTTTTATCATGATAAAACATACAATATAAAACATCATAGTCATTTGAGATTATAATAAAGAACTATTAACTGTCTTTATGTTGCTATGTAACTATCTCTAGAACTTTTTCACTTTGTGAAACTGTCCCCTTTGAACAGCTCTTTTCTCCTGATCCCAACCTCTGGCAGCCACTATTGTACTTTTGATATCCTTCCAATACCCCATATAGGTAAAATCTTACAGTACTAGTCCTTCTGTGACTGATTTATTTTACTTAGCAGCATGTACTCCAGGTTCCTCCATGCCTTGCGTTTTGGTAAGATTTCATGCTTTCCAAAAACTGAATAATTTTCCATTGTATGCATGTATCATATTTTCTTTATCCATTCATCTATTCTTGTTGCTTCTACTCCTTCACTATTATGAATAATGCTACAGTGAACATGGAAGTGCAAAGTCCTTTTGAAATTCTTTTAATTTGGGGATATATATATATATATATATATATATATACACACACACATACACACACACACATACACACACACTCAGAAGAAATGGAATTGCTGGATCATATGGTGGTTTGTTTTTAATTTTTTGAGAACCCTCTATACAGTTTTCCATAGTGGCTGTACCATTTTTACATTCTCACCAGTGTTGCCTGAACCCTGATATCCTTGTCAATACTTGTTTGTTTGTTTGTTTTTTGGTTTTTATGTGTGTGAGGTGATATCTCAATTGGTTTTGGTTTTCATTTCCCCTATGGTTAATGATGTTAAACATCTATTCATATGCTTCTACCTCCCTCTTCATTCATATTCCAAGAAATGTCTGTTCAAGTCCTTTGTTCATTTTTAATTGGATTATTTGATTTTGGTGTTGAGTTGCAGGAATTCTTCATATTTTCTGAACATTAACTTCTTATTTTATAAATAGTTTGCAAATATTTTCTTCCATTCTGTAGCTTGCCTTTTCATTCTGTTTTTGTTGTTGCTGTTGCATGGGAGTTTTTATATCAACCACTTGTTTATGTTTGCTTTTGTTATTTGTGCTTTTGGTATAATAATCAAGAAATCATTACCAAATCCAGTGTCTTGAAAATTTTCCTTTTATGTTTTCTTCTGGGAGATTTATAAGTTTCAGATTTTATATTCAAGTATTTAATTAATTAATGTTGAGTTAATTTTTGTATATGGAATAAAGTAAGACTGACTGCTTTTTGAGGAAACTCTCCAACCAGCCCTTCTGTTTTCTTTTCCATACCATTTCCTTCCAGGGAACCAATAGTTCCATTTCTTAGGCTTCCTCTGGAGCACTGACTTTTTGCTTCTCTGACTGTGTGGCTTTGCCCTGTTCTTTTCCACCCTGCTCAGTAGCTTCCATTTCTGCTTCCAACTTATAAAATGCCATTGATGTTTGTTTCTCCTGCTTTTTCTCTTCATATATTTGTATCTTTTTTCTCTTTTTAGTATAACTTTAGTGGGGTTTTAGAGGGGACTAGACATGAGCAATTGCTCTGTTTTATTGAGCACCTGTAACTCCCAAATTCACATTGATATTTACAATTTATTGAAAGTTTTTTTTTAATATGTCTCATATTTGCTATTATTTGGTCCTTCCTCTGAAAATAACTGTTCAATGCTTCTATTTTTGTGAGCCCATTTTTGTCAGGTAAACTATAAGTTTCCAAAGCTAGCATTAATTGCAGTTATATTACCAAACATTATTTCATTATTCAGAGTAAACTAAGATTTTTGTGATGAGAGTCAGCGAGGTCTTGAATTTAAGGTGACACTCTACAATATATAAAGACAAAATATATGAAGACTTTCTACTTACTGGGTATATTTTATGGGTGGAAATACCTTGATGTATCTTTTTTCAGTCATTTATAATAATATGTCTTGGAATCATCTAAAGGTAGTCTTTTATTTAAATATAGTGTACTCTGAAATTTTAATCAAACATTTTTAAGGTAATATAATGTAATCGGAGTCCTAATTTTTGATTTTTGGTTAGTTTACAAGAGGAGTTTTCTTTGTAATTGATTATTTATAAATATAGCACTATTTCTTACAGGTAGTATAAAGAGTGGTTATAGGGGTATAACCCCCATTTAACTGGGTATAACTGGACCCTTAGAGACTATTAAAAATAGCGTCTTAAGGGATAAAAAGGTCCTTAGAATAAAAAAAAGTAATAAAAAGAGTGGTTTCTTTTGTCCCTAAAATTGTTAGTGTCTCAAGGTATTAATTACCTGCTTCTGTGCATGAAGGTTCCAGGATTTTTATCCTGGTGTCTAGGAACTGACTTCCTCTATAATTTGAAAAGTAGTAGAATAGAATGGGATGTGGAGCTTTATTCAATCCTAAAAAGGGTTAAGTAGCCATATCTAGTAGATAATTTTAGCAGAAAAAATTAGTGTTACTGATTAAACTAATATGATAGAATTAAAATGCTACCTTGCTAGCCACCATAAGGTTCCACAGTCTTTCACATATCATACAGATGACTTTAAATGATGGACAAAATGAACATTTAGTTTCCTGGTTATGCCCATTTTCACATATTACTTTAAAAGGTGTTATTTATGAGGGTGATGTTTTGGTTTCAGAGAAACGACTATTTCTCTTTTGATCTATAGAGAGGGTGATTTAAATGTCATTTTTTTTTGTCCTCATATTGGTGCTACTATATGTCATTTGCAAATATCAGTTTTTGGTTGACAGTGAAAACTAGTAGATATCTAAAAGGAGAAATATCTCCATGTGAAGAGAGTTGCAGACTTTTAGTTTTCAGTTAAGAAAAGATGGGATGCATTTTATGTTTTGTCTATTGTACCACAAAAGAAGAGAGGAAAAGAGGGAAGGGGGAAGTAAGGAAATGTAAGATAGAAGTTGGGGAATGTCAATTCTGAATTTTTTGTCTCCAATCTAAAACTTTACTATGTTTATTTATAGTGAAGTGTTCTAGATTTATAAGGTTTCTTTCAGCTTTAGAGTTTTATGATTCTAGTTTCAAAGAGGTTAAGCTTAAATTACCCTTCTTATTCTAGGTATACATTGAGTTCTTCGGAATGCACAAGTGTGTCAGGTTGGAAAGCTTATGAAGTAGAAGACCTGCCTCAAGAAGTGTACATGAGAATACTTTTAAAGGAACCTGTTGATAAATGCCAAACAGTAACAGTTGGAGGTATGTAATGCCTTAGAGCTTGGGATGAATGTGGTGTGATCTTGTGATCCTCTTCCGCTGCACTAAGGCAGATTGAGCCATTTCTGGCAAAGGAGGTCATTCTTAGGGCAGAATCTCACCTTCTGGTCTCAAATTCACCAGTGATTTTTGTTTTCTAAACTTGATTGTATAGTAAGATATTATTTTTAACTATTTCTTGAACAACTGTGACTCATCTTCTCTAGAGCCCTTCCTATTCCTTAAACGAAAGTAAAGAAATAGACATAATACAAAAGTAGAAGCAAATATTATTGCTACTTTTTCTGGGAATTTGGGCAGTCAGTACACAAGCTCAGTGAAAGTGTGTCCTTCTAATCAGTTGTTACTCATTTTACTCTGACCTTGAATGATATCACAGCCATTGATTGTGTAGTGGCTATAGTGGAGTGACTGGTTCCCTATTAATCATTAAATTGATCTGGTTGTTTCCTGATACTATCCTACCCATTATTCAGATCCTTCATTTACTTGCATATATAGCCTTTTATTCTCCTAGACAGTGTTTATTGTCACGATCAGGGTTACCCATTATTTTATATCCTATGACCTTCAGTGGATGTCTGGCTTTAGATAGGACATTGCCTGTATCCTGTTATATGATCCTTTATATGAGTGCTTGATCTTTTAGGGGATTTCTCCCCCCCTACCAATATATAGCACTAGAAGTATGCCCTTTGCACCTATTACCAATATATAACAGTAAAATATGTCTAGCACCAAGTATTTTGTGTCTTTGGTAATCATACCACTGACAACAATAAACAAGTCTTATTTTCTAGATTAAGATATTGAGGTTCCAAGTGGTTAAGTTGTACAGTTTCTTAGAAAGTAAATGGCAGAAGTGGAGTCAGCACTAAGTGTGTCTGTACTGTCAGTTGAGAAGATAATGTACAGGACTGTTTTTCTTTTTTGAGGCAGGATTTGAGAAATATTCTGATGTTTGTGGAATTTAATTTTCTGCTGGACTGTTTTTACTATTACTGGCTACTTTGCCCCATTTCTTGATATCTTATTTGGCTTAGAGTTATAATATTTAATTGGCATATACAAATTAAGTATTTACAAATTTCAAAAATTTGCTCAAAGGGTTATTATTGATATGAGGAATTAAAATATGCCCCATTTCTAACACAAGCTCAGATAACTTTATCTTTATTGATACATTCTTAGATATATAATTTTTCCTAATTAATTGCACATATATATATTTTACATCATTGTCTACTCTGAGTCTCCCACTACCTTACCACCAGTGAACTATCATCTTAATCTCTTATGCCCATCCCTCCCCCAATTTTACCCCTCTTGTTCTATGCCTTTATTCTGCTAATAGTTAGTTTTAAATTTTCCTTTCCTTTTGTTTGTTTGTTTTCCTTATGTCCTGTATATAGGTGAGATCATCCAGTATTTCTATTTATTTTTCTGACTATTTCCACTAACATGAATGCTTCTAGGTTCATTCATGTTATCACAAATGCATCAAATGTCTTTTTTGATTGAGGAATAATAATCCATTTTGTATATATAGCACCACTTTCTGATCCATTTGTCTGTTTGGGGCATTGGATTATTTCCATATACATGCAATATTCCATATTGTAAATAGTGCTGCAGTAGACATATGAGTACAGGTCTTGTTGAATTAGTGTTTTGGTGTCCTTTGGGTAGATTCCCAGAAGTGGAATTGCTGTATCAAATGGTATTACCATTTTCAGTGATTTGCAGGTCCTCCACACAGCTTTCCATAGTGACTGGATCCATTTGCATTCCCACCAGCAGTATAAAAGTGTTCGTTTCTCCCCACATCCATACCAGCACTTGTTGCCCTCTTTTTTTTTTATATGGGCCATTCTTACTGGTGTAAGGTGTTATCTCATTGTAGTTTTGATTTGTATTCCCCTGATTATATGTGATATTGAGCATTTTTTCATATGCCTGTTGGTCATTTGTACTTCTTCCATGGAGAAGAGTCTTTTTAGCTCTTCTGCCCATTTTTTTGACTGGGTTTTTTGTTTTGTTTTTGTTGAGTTGTGTGAGTTCTTTGTGGATCTTTGTTACCAGAACCTTATCACTTGTATGGAGGGAAAACTTTTTCCCATTCAATTGGGTTTCTTTTTGTTTTGGTTATTATCTCTTTTGCTCTACAGAGCTTTTTAATTTGATGTAGTTCCAGCTGTTTATGTTTTCATTCATTTTTTAAGCATTTGTAGATGCGTCCTGAAAGATATTTCTGAAGCATAAGTCTTGGAGTGTTTTGCCCATTATTTTCTTCTATGTAGTTTATGATTTCAGGTCTTACATATAAATTCTTTTGTCCATTTTGAGTATTTTTTTGTACATGGTGTTAGGGAGTAGTCTGGATTCATTCTTTTGCATGTAGCTGTCTAGTTTTCCCAGTACCATTTGTTGAAGAGACTATCCTTGTTATATTGTATGTTTTTGCCCTTTTGTTGTAGATTAGTTGATCATACATGTGTGGCTTTATTTCTGCACTTTCAATTCTATTCCATTGCCTATATGTCTATTTTTATTCCAGTACCACACTGTCTTAATTAATTTTGGCTTTATTGTGTAACTTAAAGTCAAAGGCAGTCTTATTAATCAAGTTAAGTAGCTTTATTCTCACAGGATTGAAGGTGTATAGATAGCCTTCTCATAGTCACCAATGAGGTTACATCCAAACAGAAACATTGTGGTTTATGATGGACTGAGTCATCCTTGCGAATTAAGAGATATGTCACTCTGACCCCATGTCATTTCCCACACTGTGCTGCCAACAACCACTAGACTGTCCTCACCTTAATAGAACCTGAGTAACTCTTCCTCTCAAAGTAGATGGAGTTAATTTTCACCATGCCTCCACTCAGGGAAGGGCAGTGCTGTCTTTTATAGAGGAACTTCCAATTTTATAAGATACACAATGTCGAAATTTCAGGAAGGATGTAATTTTGCTGTATGTAAACAATTTTTTTTTTTTTTTTACTTTTAAGGCTATTAAAAAATTAAATGGGAAATTTGGTAAGTATTGGAAAATTCAGGCAACAGAACACAAACCACAACTCTGAGGTAGCTGGTAGAGGTAGAGGCGAGTTCTCCCAGTTTTCATTCCCATCAATACATGTGTCACTTAAAATGAGCGCAATTTGAATTTATTTACTGAATTCTGTTTGATTAGTATTATTTCAGTATTTTCTCCATGGTTTTAATTATCCTTTCACAACATGCTAAAAGGTGACTATGGAGCATTTCATCGAATAGTAGTATAAATTCTCCATCCTATTACTAGGTAGATGTGTTTCTCATTCAGTTCAACTAGTGCCTCTTCAAATCATGTCACAATAGAAGGATAGAAGTACTGAACAAGAACTCCATTGCTACCATTAATGTTCATACTTCTTGCAAAATAATTAATGGTGGTTAGAAAGTGATGAGGAAGCCCAAATGAACTTCTGTTCATTATACAATGAATCGAACTTAATATGATTCTTTGAACAAATGCTGTGTATGAAGGGAGCACTGGAAATTCTCTCTTAGCTTGTGCTGATACATCTGTGACAAGTAGCTTCAGCTTCTCCACAGTTGGATGGAACATCTCAAATCCTGACTTGTGTTTGGTCCTTCTACTTGCTTCATATAACTAATGCTTAGTGTACTAGTTTATTAAGCATTTTTATTCCTTCTTTTTGGGCTAAATGTTTCACACTGCATAAGCCATGGGTTAAGCAATTTCATGAACTGGAGGCCTCACAAATGGTGCTGCTTTTGTGATCTCTCAGAGAAACACTTGCAATGCGGTACTGCTGGGGCTAACTATAGTACCTGTGCTTCTGTGGATTAGAGTTCTCATACTGGGAAAGTGATTACAGTGGAGAGAGATGAACATTTAATAAAAGCATTCTACTGAGAATAGGCTGATTGGAAGCCAAGCCAGGGCTATAATTTATTCTTCCTTATTATCCTTTTCTCATAGATACAATTATTAAGTTATCATTTATTTTCATTATCATCATCCTCACTAGACCATTGCCTCTCAGACTTGGTTCTTTATTGCTTTGGGGACTCCAAAGTCCCCACGTCCTGAGTTATGTATGTATGTATGTATGAAGGAAAAAGTCAGGGCCTGGGACCTCCTCATTGTCCCACCAGCTCTGCATTTATGTGATTGATTTATATATTGAACTTATACAAAGTTTTGCTTAAGAAAGACTTCTGCTTACAAAGTAAAGGCTGAGAATCTCAGTGACACATAGGTCTATGGAGGAAGAAATAGACATGGAAATAGATGTTCATCAATTATTAGTTCCTTTCATTATGGCTATAATTTTGCCGTAGGAACTCACTCCTTCTTGGGTGTGGTACTTCTTTCCCTCCAGTTGGAATTTCCATAGATAGTGGTTTCCATTCAGGGGCCTTAGAAATTTTAAAGTTGAGACATGGAGTGCCTTTTAGCATTGGTGGTGAATGTATGTATGTATGTATGTATGTATGTATGTATGTATGTATGTATGCATGTATCTTTTAGTGATGAGACCAGTGATGGTAAGTATAGTGTCTTAAAGACCCTATGAAACTTGTTGCTGTGTTCTGATCTGTGTTGATGTGTGTAGTGGGAGGATGTCCTTGTCATCAGAATGATATGGTATGTGGAACTGAATCTGACAGTTTGTGAAATCTCCATTATCTATTTCTAGATTCTTTTAAACGTTTTGGGTAAACTCTCTTAAATTAAATATTGATATTGAGAAATCATAGAACTTATTGCTCTGACTCAGCAAATTTGGTTTTGTTTCAAGTCAAGAATTTCCTCAAATACATTGATAACCAGGGAAGACTAAGGAATTTATAATGACTGATTTATAGTTGATGTTTCTGATCCTTGGTTAACAATTAAAAATACTATTTATTTACAGAACAGTTGATATAGGGACATTTACCTACACACTAAGAGTTTACTGTGAATACATATTCAGAAAACAAAGAATGATGTAAATCTTGAGTGTAAAACTGGTCTGAGTTCTTGCTGTCTCTATCAGGAAAGCTATAAATTATGCACAATTTGTAAATGTAATGAGACACACTGGGGTCTGTGGTCGTGTGTGCGCTGTCTTTATGCTGCCTGCCTTAGCTCGTACTTGCCACATACTTCAGGCCTTGTGCAGTCCATAGGATATAAACAAAAGGTTCCCCGGAATTGTGCAGTGCTACATTCATGGGAATATTCATTCATCCACTTATCTGTCATATAGCTGTTAAGTGTCTCTATTTTGTGCCATGCACATACTGTACTAGATACTAGACTGTAACAGTGAGCAGTGACATTTAATGAAATTTCCAATCCAATGGGAGTTGGGCGGGGTGTTTAGGGAGACAAGTTACATAGAGAAGTGACACAAATATTTTAGACGTGGGTAAGTGCTATGAAAACAATGAAATAAATGATGGAGTGTTTGGGGAAGGAGATTGTTTTGGATTAGGAAGTAAAATATACAGCCTATTTTCTTTTTCTTTCTTTTTTTTTTTTTTTTTTTTGCTAAAATGGCTCTGCCAAAGGGTAACACGTTTTTAATGAATTCCAACAAATTAAACCTTTAAGAACCTTTTTTTGTAATTATATACATTAAAAAGGCATACAAAGTCTCTCACTTATCAGCCTACAGATGTAAATACATTGCACTGGTAACATCGCATGCATGCACAGGATAGCAATGCAACATGATGATTATTATTATAATATGTTCAGTCTTCTTCTCACAGGTCTTCATCCCCCAGACTGAACATGCTGCAAATTATACAGCCTTTAAACATTGATTCAGCACTCTTCACTGTCTGAACTGAAAGGCCATAGTTTCACAGGGGCAGGTAGTACTGCTCTAGCAATTCTGTATGAGAGGGTTAGAATCCCTCTGAACACACCAGAGACACAAATGTTGTAGCTACTGAGTTATCCAGTGCTTCTTAAAGTAATGTGACTGCCCTTTAGGTTGCAAGCAGTCCCTTGGCTGTGAAGAACGCACATGCTAGCTGTAGTTCTTTTTTAAAATTTATTTATTTTTATTTTTTTTTGTGGGAAGAAAACAAGTTACATACAGATAGGTATACATATTACAATACCATAATTACAAAATTATAAACCATGCAAAATAATATACTATTTACTGATGTATGATTTAAAAGTTTCACAGGAAACTTAAAAGTTACCACAGGAATTATAAACATCAAATCCAGTGTAGTGATTATTATTTCTGGGAATGTATAATGGGGAATAGGATATAAATATTCACAGACAATATCAACTATCTCTGTGATGATACAGCCTATTTCTTACAGGTTATTTGCTTCTTAATTAACTACTTACATCTTTGTATTCACACATTCTCTTAAATAATTCTGAGAAGAGTTGAGACTTTTCTGTCAAAACTGTCTTTTCCGTAGGAACTCAGGAAACAAGTTATTTCCCAAGCTGTCAGCGTTCAGTGAGGTAACTCTTTTAAAAGTAGTTAATGAAAGTAAAATTTAAAAATAATTGCCATCCCATGGCATATAAAGAACAGTTTGAATAAGTCCCAATAAAAATGGCATATATTATACCAAGTGTGAAAGATAGAGAAATGTTAGATACATTGTTGCCACTGTTGCATCTCACTACTTTTCCTTTATGATGTCCTTCATTTTGTGTATCTCATCTTGTCTCTTGACTTGTTTCTGTCACTACTCTTACTACTTTGGGCTGGTCTATTTTTATAGCCTTAGTGTCTCTACTTCTAGTCTAGCTGGTAGATTAGCTTTTTTGATGTTCCAGTCATGATTCCGTTTCTTCTCTTAAGAGCCTCTAGGATAAAGATGAGGCATTCTAGCCTGACTTTGAAGGTTCTTTGTGATCTGGTCCCAGTCCTCTTTCTTACCTTCTCTTTCCCTTTACCCTGTGCAAACTTTCGGATCTATCCATTCAGTCATACTCCCCTTTTTGCTTTCACTCCATATACCATCTATAAAACTCGTGTTTGATTTAAATTTAAATCATGTTTGATATTCAAAGTTCAATTTAGAGAGATCAATTTAGAGAGATCATCTCATTAACTTAAAGATCACATACAGAGTTGTGAACTTTAATTTTCTTTTTTAGCAAATCCCTAGTAGGTGAATTTTGCAGAGAAGAGGATGTTTTCTGAGTTAATGTCCTAATGCCTAATCCTTCCTGCCTATTCCTGTCTGCTCTGCTACATTAGAACACAGGTTTCTGAAAATAGCAATATAGTACCCATGATGTAAACTGATGATTTTTTTTTTTTTTTGACATATGTTATGGCACTAGGCAAATGCTTACAGGAGTAAATGTTGAATTTACAATGGTAGAGAGCTCACAATATGATTCTAGGATAGATAATGATTACCTAGAACGGTTATGTATTTTGAGATTGTGAAAATTAGCAGTGTACTTTAAGTGTCTGCTGTGATAGGAAGCAAACATAATGTGGTTTATGTGCCAGCTGGATTAATGACTTGATTTATCAGCTGTGTACTTACATAAGATCATATTATGATTTGAGATTTAAAAAAAAAAACATTTGGAAAAAGTTTACTGAGTGCATAGGATAGATCTTCACATTTAATCGTGGGAAAATATGACTTTTAAAAATTATTGTAAGATTTACTTGAATAGGCATTGGTGGAAATAGCTACTAAGGAAATATTTTATATCCCATGATATAAATATTTTAGGCTTTTAAATTATTTAATCCAAAGCAGTCACTATTTTTTTTTTTTTTTTTTGAGACTAGGTCTCACTATTTTTGCCCGTGAAACGATATGCTCCAATTGCCTGTGGTACCATAGACTCAAGCAATCCGCAGCCTCAGCTTCCCAGGTAGCTGGGATTACAGGCATGCGCCACCACACCCAGCTATTTTTTTGGGGACTAGATCTCGCTATGTTGTCCCTAGCAGGACTTGAACCTAGCTCTAGCTGCTTCATCGCCTGAAACTTACAGGCATGAGCCACCGTGCCTGGCTTAGCATTCACTAATATTTTTTACTCAAAAATTTTAAAACACCTTTTCCTAGTTTTCATTTTGTCATAGTTGTATTTTTCATGCAGTCAGTGCATTTCTGAAAATGTCACTGATGTTTTTAATAAGTTGAAATTTAGATTGGTAAAGAAAATTCTCTTTAAAGAAATTATAAGTCTAACTATAATATGAAGAGTGCTTTCTTGAGTGGATAAGACTTTTTTTTTTTTACTCTGGGATTTTTAATAAGTACATTCTTGCTGTATTTTTTATATAGCACTCAAAATTGTGTTGATTATTTTTGTTTTGACTACGTTATTTTTGTTTTGACTACATTATTTCTACCGGTTAATTATTCCATTAATTATTTCATTAATTTGGAAATAAACCATAATAGAAACAATGATTACATAAATAATAGCCATTTATAAAACCTTTTGTTTCTAAAATATTTGCTGAAAAATATTATTAATATATTCACTTACAAAACTCCTACATAGTCAGAAAAGCAGTGGTTAAAAAGTGTTTGAAGGCAGGGTTATTTTCCTGACACTCTCAGGTTATGTTGCTTTGCTTCTCTGCCAGAGTGAATTAATCAAAGTAAATTAAATGTATAAATTTCTTAGTCTCATCATGTAGAACACTACAATGATCTCTGACTCATGAATTCATTGCAGTGACTTCTTTTACTCTTCCATTGTGTAATCTAATGCCCTCTATCACCAATGACATTATTCTCATTGTTTAAAAATATATTCTTTAACAGTTTCAGATAGTCTCCTCTCTAAAGATAATATCTGTATTTTACTGAGTTCCTTCTGTATTCCAAGGGCATTATTTACATGGCCTCTAATGGAACCTTGCAGGCATTTTCAAGAGTTTCTTTCATAAACAAATATTTGGTGGTGTTACTATGTTCCAGGTCATCCTTGGATACTTCAGATAGTGAACAAGAAGGGAAACAAAACAAAACAAAACAAAACAAAATGATGAACCTAAATCTGCACTTTGGAGCTTATTACATTGTAGAAGAAAGAGGATAAGCTACACTAGAGAAAGTCAAATACACAGGCTTCTTCTGCTATCCAAAAATACAATGTCCCTATTTAGTATGACTTGGTAAGTGATTCTGGGGGTTTTGGGAATGGTCAGTATTTTTTCCATAAAAATTATTGGTAATAGCATTCCCAGACTCCCAAAATAACCTACCAATCATGCTAACTAGAAATGGGGGGGGGGAAGGGAGGGAGGGAAAGAAGGGGGAAAGGAGGGAAGGAAGGAGGGAAGGAGGGAAAGAAGGAGAGAAGGGAGAGAGGGAGAGAGGAGAGAATGAATGTGTTGGCTATAATATAAACTAGGGTGGTCCTGGTGAGGACAGGAAGGAGGAAAATGGATGTGCTTGCTCTATTTGGAGGCAGAGCAGCCCAGATAAAACATTAATCAGTGGAGAAACTTCATTTCAGATCCAGAGAGTTGAAGCCTTGTGTTAGACACTCAGTTTTTGTAAGCACTGAATCACTGGTTCAAACTCAAGTCTTCCATAGAGTTTGTGCTGTCCTCACACCTAGATCACTCTAAAAGGAAGTTTTTGTCCTTAGGAAGCGCTCTCAATACCTAGCAAAATGTGTTATCATCATTAGCACTGAATATGTAACTGCTTTTAAGCAAAAGTGAATGGATAAGTAGATGGATTAGTTTTCTTAACTAGTGAGACCTCAAAATTAATCACTTCTCAGGTCTCTTAAGAAAGTTTAAGAAATAATGGAAGGTATTACCCTTCCTGCCTTTGCTCTTACCTCTTTATTAAAAAATAGAAAAAGATGGTCTCACTTATATGATGGATGTAGGGGGAAAGAACAACCAATGTGACTGAACAAGGAGCGAGAGAGAAGGAGGGAGAAGAAGGCGGGGGTACACAATAATGTAATACAAATATAAATACACATATATATACAAAACTAAAAAAAATAATTTAAAAAATAGAAAAGGAAATTTTGCTTTAAAAATACCTTGGTACTTTTTGTGATTTATTTTTTGTGTGATTGTTTTATTTGTGTGATTGCCAAAGAGTTCGCTCCTCATTCTGTAAAAAACTACGCAGTAGGTAGGTAGCAAGTACTTGACAGTAACAGAGATGGGACATAGTTTTTTCCATATTAAGAGACATTGGCTATTTTGTGCTGTATATATGGAGCCTGTGAAAAGATAGTTCATTCCTGTACATTGTTGTATTTGAGTCTGAATGAAGCAACTTTAGCTTGGTGGCCAATTTAAGTGAAAGTACCACATGGGCTTTGAATCTAAAGAATTATTTGATGGGTAGTCATCTTATCCTGAACATCATTTCCCTGCTCCTCTTACATTTCCTGCTGAATGGATAGCTGGTAACTACTGTCATTCTGCCAGCTGAATTTTGGGGTATTTTCCCATGTTTTGAGTATGGGAGTGCCATTTTTCTTTCTTGGTCAAAATGCAAGATTTTTTAAAGTTCCATTGTGTCTGGAGTATTTATCAAGCAGTGTGCTGTTTATTGTCTTACAATTTTGATAACTATTATTAAGTAACCAATTAACCTGACCTGGACTCTCAGTATCCTTACCAGAGTGATTTATTTGCAATGCGTTTTTTCTAGTCAGATTCACTGAAATTACAGCGACTCTAAGCACCTAGGTTTAATGTAACCCTTACAGCATATCTCCCTCTGGGATCCAGTTTGTGAGAATGACTGGGTTGAAAATTTGCAAAGTAGACTAATTGCAGTAATCATTTTTCTTTGCATGAGCCATTTACTTTTGGTGTAAGAAAATACTTAATTATATAAACAGTATAAGATTGCACTGAGTTGATGGAGATGATCTTCAAGAGAAACTTGTCCCAAAGGTGTTTGCATATTTTGAGCAAATTTTAAGTGCTATTATTTGAAATAAATACTGTCATTTTTTCTTGGTCTTTCCAGTAGTACTACCCAACAACAGCTCTCAAATCCTTTTATTTAGAGCCTTTATTTTGATGGTGCGACCTTTTCCACATTTTTATTTTCTGCTCCTTCAGAGTACTAGCTCATGTGTGGCTACCCTAGCCTATTTCATTCCTTTCACTTTTCGGTATACTTCCTAGACTTTGACTCTGTTTATCCACTTAAAGAGTATGTAGTGAGCACCTACTATACAGCAAGCATTGTTCTAAGTAACAGAATATGACTTTCAACCAAACAAAATCTGTTCTTACTGTATTCAGTGGGAGAGAATAGACAGACTTTATCAGGTAATGATGAATTTAAGAGAAAAAATGAAGTAGGGAAACAGTATGGCCAGATGGTGCAAATGGCATCTTAGGGGTGGCGTTTGAGTATTGACTGAGGAGAAGCTATATGAGGAAAATATGTTTGGGTTGAAAAAGTTGCACTTGAAAAGGCCTTTATGGTGAGACCAGAAAAAAGTTCTGCATGACTAGTGTGGAGAGAGTGAGGGGGATAAGATGGGAATTCAGAGTTCAGAGAATTCAGAGGGGGGTGGAGCCAGAGCACCTTGGCAGATAGGATGAAGAATCTGTCTTTTTGTCCTGAGTAAGGGGAAAGGGTACCTGGGATCTTATACAAAGAAGTGATATCTTCTCTGGTGGTTTTATTTCCTCTGGCTGCTATGTGAAGAAAGTACTAT
The DNA here is from genome assembly GCA_004024945.1 of Uropsilus gracilis. Classification (NCBI taxonomy): domain Eukaryota; kingdom Metazoa; phylum Chordata; class Mammalia; order Eulipotyphla; family Talpidae; genus Uropsilus; species Uropsilus gracilis. Next base: position 1,468 of record PVHY01011750.1, on the reverse strand, counting down.
GGGGGGCACAACAGGCTGCATGGGACAGCTAGGAGGCTATTGCCATAGTCTAGACCAAGATCTGTGATCTAGGACTAGTGTGGAAGGAGTGATATCCCAGCATGCAGGGATAAGAAGTAATGGCGTTACATGGGTGCATTCCTAAAGAAAATCTATAGACTTTGCTAATGGGTCAAGATACGACTTTGAAAGAAAGGCATTTGGGATTTCTCCAAATGTTGTTATGACCTGAGCTGCTGATAATTTAGAGCTATCATTCATTGCTATGTGGTTAAAAAAAATGCAAGAAGTAAACACTGAGTTTTGGGGGGAGGTTTTTATTAGTTAGATAGCTATATAGGGATATTGAGAAGGGAGTCGGCTGTTTTAACCTGGAGATCAAGAGAGTTTAGCCAGAAGTATCTTTTTAATTGAGAGTTGTCCTAGAAGAAATGGTGTTTAAAACCAAGTGGTTGGATATCACTGAAAGTAGATCTCAAAGTCTAATAGAGAACCATGAGATCTTGAGACTTTTAATGGGAATCAGCAGAGTTTTTCAAAGACTGCTTGTGACATTGCAACAGACTGATGCAGACACAAGTAATGGGATCTGCTATTTTCCATTAAGACAGAGAGTAAAGAGATTTTGAAATTGTAAATGAAGCTATTCTTCTTACTTCCATTTTGGAAACTGCATTTTTCATAAAAAAATTTTATGTTGACACAAAATGGCTTTATTGTTGATTGTGGATAAATTAACAAATATTAAGAATATTTATTCGTTTCCTAATACAATAGTTATCTACAGGTAAAATCTTTACAAGCCACAGTGTAAATGTTTTCAAATTGTAAAGGGACTCTTGAGTCCAAAATGCTTGAGAATTGCTGACTTGGAGGAAAGTGGTAGTGAAGAGATCTGAGAATTGAATCAGTGTTGTGATATTTGCAAAGATAAGGAACCATTCAAAAAGCTGAGTGAGAAGGAATTGCTCAAAGGAGAGAAGAGAGGTGTTCTAGGTTCACGAAAGGAAGTGTTTCAAGTGCAGAAATGAGTACAGTAGTGTTACTTGCTACAGATGAGACTGAGAACTGACCTTTGGCATCAGCATATTGGAGGTCATGTTGACTTTGAAGTGGATAGTTTCTGTAGGGTAGATGAGACCAGACAAGAGTCAGCTATGGAGAGAACTGAAAGGAAAGAATTTGTATCACAATTAGATTCATGATGGTGAAAACTAGCCCAGCCCATCTTTCATTTTGAGGCCTAACCTGACTTGCTTTCAGATTTGCCTTGTAGTCAGCTTCCATGAGGTTGGACTGGAGGATATGGACTGGGGGATGTGTGGACATTACAGGACAACAGTAGTGCCTGGTTCTTGTTGCTGCAGGTGGGATAAACTCTTTGAGAGAGACATGAAATATCTCTCTTTGTGCCAAAATGCATAGATAAGGAGTTAGTAAATAAGGTTTTTTGTTTTGTTTTTTTTTT
>PVHY01011749.1:0-46882 GCA_004024945.1 Uropsilus gracilis | reverse complement strand
AGAACTCAATTGATGGAAGAAGACTTGAGGGTAGTGATGGAGGGGTATTCCAGAGAGCAGACTCTTGGCCATGAAGACCCAATGTGTTTTGTGGGAGACTCGATAGTAAGATTGACCTGCCAGGTCACTTGAATGCAGGCTGATGAAAAAGAGTTTGAACTCTTTATCAATCAGAGCAGTCTCTGATCAGCGTTGGTTCTGTTCTTGCTCTCACAACACAATCCCATCACTTGGGAAACTCTCTTTACTCCATTCTTCTAAAAGTATTGGAATTCAGTGATTCCTCATTACTCTGCTACACTGTTAGGTCCTCTTCATGTCTCATCTGGATTATCCTGATAAACTACCATCTGTTAGTAGTATAAAGTGATCCTTTTCAAATATAAATCATGCCTCTGTTCTGTTGAAAACTTCCCAATAATTCCTCAGCTTTCTCATGGTAAACACCACGGTCCTTATGGCGATTATCAGTCTACCATTAACTCTTCCTACACCCCCACAGAGTAGAAATCACTTGCTCTTATTTCCACCTTTACTATGTTCCAACCTTTCTTGCTGTGCTCTGAACTTGTCAAATAGGTTCCTTTCTCTTCAGGACTTTCTGTCTCATACTTACTCTTCTGACTGGAAAGCTCTTTCCCAGGTGGCAATGCTCCTTCCTTCATAAACACTTTGCTCAAATGTCACTGTATCAGTGTAATCTTTATCATCATTCTTTTACAACATATATTCCCTGCTCTCATCCTGTACTTGCTAACCTTTTCTGCCACAGAAACTACTGCATTCGAATATAAGATATAGTTGGATTTCTGTCTCCCCTCTCTAGAATGTTAGCTTCACAAGAACTGGGAGTTTCCTTGTAGGGTAAATGAGTTGGTTAGGCTTTTTCTGCCATTAGCCCCTAGGACCAGTACCTATGGTGTTGTGCCTTTCCCATGATTACATACCTGGCCCAATAGATACATGTGTACATGTGCACACTGGAGCCTAGGAAGAAATGATAAAAGGGTGGTGTTTCCCTGGGGGAGGAGAGCACAAAGAGAACACCGGAGATAGTACACCAGAGAGGGAGAGAAACCCAGAGAGAGAGAGAGAGCCCAGAGAAAGTGCTAAGATTGCTCAGGGCTGAGAAGCTCTTTTGCCTTCCAAAACCCCAGTCCAGTCCAGTCCAGTCCAGTCCAGCCCAGCCCAGCCCAGCCCAGCCCAGCCCAGTCTAGCCCCTGCTTATACTACAATCATCTATCTCCATTGCTTAGAAAAGTGTCTCAGTACATAATGAATAATTAATAAACAGGCCATGAGCAAGTCCTGGACATCAGCTCTAGTAAGAGCTTTTCTTTTCTTTTTTAGACTAGGTCTCGCTATTTTGCCCATGGAACCGCAGGCTCACATTGCCCGGGGTACCATGGACTCAAGCCATCCCCAGCCTCAGCTTCCCAGGTAGCTGGGATTACAGGCGTGCGCCACCACACCCAGCTATATTTTTGGAACTAGGTCTTGCTACGGGCCCCAGGCGGGACTTGAACCATGATCCCTAGCCCCGGCCGCTTCATAGGCTGAAGCTTACAGGCACGAGCCACCGTGCCCGGCCAGCTCTAGTAAGAGCTAAGGGAGAAAGTAACAGCTGAGTCACACTTTCTCCACAATAATGTCCTTTGGATAGTAGGATAGGAACAGAGTAAACCTAAACCACAAGTGAAATCAGCTTTTGACCAAGGAAAGAGCAAGGATCCTTGTAAGGGACCATAATATGCTTGTATAAACACCCCTGTTTATACATCCATGTTGTAAAAACATCCCTTCTATCCTAAGGAAGTTCAGTTAGGCTAACTCTACAGGAATAGTTTGTATTAGTGGATTTAACTATGAGAGGCAAAATGCAACAATATTAACAGTGCTTTGGTCAGCAGACCAACCTTAAAGACAGCCCTGCCCTAAATTCCTCAGGATGCAGGGTCCTTTTAGCTCACTGCCCGGGGTCCCCAGACCATGGCCCTTCTCATTGTGTAAGGTACCCGGATCTTCATTTAAGACAGCAAGATAAAGGAGACGATAAAGAAGGAGGGGATAATACAGAGAATCTCCATGGAATATTCATCCCTTGATACTGCAAAATCTGCTGCAAAGGAATCAGAAGCCGGGAAAGAGGACAGGGAATCCTGCAAGTGCATTAAAAGGTGATGAATTTCAGCATCATTCACAGTGGAGGAGCTAATCCTTAAGAACAGCTGGGCTGACTTAGAGGTGATTGGAAGCAATGGCTGATCTAGAGAGTAACAAAGGAAAGGAATCTGTAGAAAACAGCTTCAGCAGATCTTTAAAAATCATTTTACTATTTAAGGTTTCATATTTAGGTTTCAAAAATATCTAGTCAGGAGGAAGAGGCAGTATTACACCATGGCTGGAAATACACAAATTTTGCTCATCATTTAAAATAAAAAATGTTTTAAGCATTTTAAGTAAAATAACATTTAAGTTAAATGACATTTAAAATAAATCAGTAAAAACTAATAGCACTTAGCCGGGCACGGTGGCTCGTGCCTGTAAGCTTCAGCCTATGAAGCGGCTGGGGCTAGGGATCGCGGTTCTAGTCCCGCCTGGGGCCTGTAGCGTGACCTAGTTCCGAAAAAATAGCTGGGCGTGGTGGTGTGCGCCTGTAATCCCAGCAAGCTGAGGCTTGGGGAATGCTTGAGTCTGTGGTACCCTGGGCAACGAGAGCCTGAGGTTCCACGGGCAAAAATAGCGAGACCTAGTCTCAACAAACAAACAAACAAAAAAACAAAACTAATAGCACTTACAGTGCTCAATGTACATTAGCTGCTACCCGAATGATATTATTTTACAATAAATGAACTAAACCTATTAACAAGTTAGCTGAATTTCTGACTGAATAAAGCAAGAGCTCTTATTTTGTCATGTTTTTGCTTCCTGATAATTTCAAGTTCACTACATTATACATGAGAAGTGAAAATATTAGTGGTTGTGTTTGACCAAGTATCTACTATGTTAGAGATTTTGTGCACTCATTATTTCATTTATTTCTTACAATATTTATAAGTGATAGCATAAATCACTTTACCAAATGAAGAAAGGAGGATTCAAAAAGGTCATATGGCTCATTAGGTAGCTTAGAGTCACACAGACAGTATGTGACAGTGAATCCAGATCCTTTTGTTTCCAAAATCCATGTTTCTCACACCAATGCCCCTTTTGAATGACAGGGAACTGTATGAAAGCCAGGTATGTGCACAAATATATCTTCCAAATTGGTGCAGGGTAAGGACTGTTTTGCTCACTGTCATCTTTCCTAAAAAGTTTTATTTATTTATCATATCTGATAGTCAGTCTAGCCAAATCCTGGCTCTCAAATGCCTGTAATATGAATTTGAGTTTCTAGATTATAATTTCAACATTTCAGGTACCAAAGGAGATGTGACCATGCAGATTCTCTCCCTCTACCCATTAAAAAAGAAAAAAAGAAAAAGAGTCAGTCCTGGCTTGGCTTCACATGTAACTTGTGCAAGTTGCAAAGGCTTTTCCCCTAGAAGAGTACTGTCCTCAGTCCTGCTGTTGCCATCAAGAAATTCTTAAAAATTGAATATTTGAGCTTTTGCTTTGTAAGATGTTACGTGCATGAAGATGACAAGTGCACAGTAGGTGTGTCCCCTTCCTTTCCTGCCAGGCTCCACTTCATGCAGAGTGTTCTCAGTTCCCAGAGAGCAAAGCATCCCAGTGGGGCATTATGGGTAGGAGCACAAGAAGACACAGCTAAACATTACATTATCGAGTGAGCACAAGCTAAGTATTACATTATGGCAGAATGAGTAGGGATGCAATAGTCTCTGAGAAACCAGAGGCTGGTGCAATTTTGCTTCCAATGGGAAAAGAAGGCAATGTTGTTGTTTTTTTTTTCTTGTTTGTTTGTTTTAAGAAACAAGGAGGATCAAGGAAATCTATTACATATGGGAAGTGAAAATATTATTGGTTGTGTTTGACCAAGCATCATCCCTTTCTTATCTGTGCTATTTTCCTACATAGCAGATCACATGTCCCGAAAAGGATGGCATGGGAAGAAAGGGAAAGTATCAGGCCACTCCCAGTTCATTCCCTTTCAGCTTTTTCTCCCCAGTATCTAAAGGTAGAGAGCATTGGTACAATGAACGCATATCAAGAAGTGAAATAAACACAAATGAGTTAGTTTCATGCGCTGTCTTCCTTTTTCTGGTAAGAATAAAATACATTCGTATATGATCTGTGAAAAATGAATTGTTAATGTTGGCGAATCCATATATGAGTTAAATGCTTATATCTACACTGAAAAGTAGGATTGTGTAATATAAAGATTAGTGATAAGTTAATGCTAATAATTAAGATTTTTTGCCTCAAGTGACACTAAATTGTAAATAATCAATACTATGACAGAGAGATTGTAGAAAAAACACTCTTGATCTCAGTGCCTTTAATGATTCCTGTCACCTTGACATTTATACAAGCAAGGAACCTCTTCCCCATTTTAATTCTACACCCGGGGTCATAAATGCTGCCAGACTCAATTTGTCCCATTCTCTGTTTCTAACTTTCCAGTCTTTTTGCTTTATTGAATTTTTGTCAGATGGTGGTCAGACTCAAAACCAGCCCACTGATAAGCTGGGTCTATTCCAACTGAAAACTGAAGAGTCTTTTTGGTTATTTGAAAGAAATGATAATAGATGATAAGAAGTGTGACTTAAGCATGTTTTTCACTTGGTATGGAAGCTGGCCTTTTATACTGCAACCTCTCAAAGTACATTTCAGCATATTCAAATATTGGCTGTAAATTTACCAACTTCTCCACCAGGTGTCTCTAGCAGATTTGTGCAACTACACATGTAACTTAAAGGTAAATCATAACAAAGTTCTTGCCTCAGCTAACCTCTTTTAAACTATATAATTATGTTTTAAATAACACATTTTCCTTAAACAACTCACTCCTTTTATTATGCTTTAAGATTTTGTTTTCATTACATTTTTCTTAACTGGAAAAATAAAAGGGGAAATCCAACATCTAGGCATAACCATTATTGATATTTTAGTTAAACTCCCTAGATTTGCTTTAATTCTCTGCATAAAAGAATAAAAGGTAAGCTGGAGTTGAAGATATTTGAAATCTATGTTTGGAAAAGAACCTGTATCCAGAAAGCATAAAGGATGCCTTCAAACAACAGGAAAAAGAAAGTTCAATTTTAAATGGTCATCAAACCCTTTACAAAAGCATTTAAATGATTAATAAAGTACTAAACAACATTAATCCTCAGAAAAATGCTTTAAAATCACATAGATTTGCCATTATATCTACCAGAATGAATGCCTAAAACTTAACACAATGCCAAGTATTAGAATTTGAAATAAGTAAAAAAAAGTATCTTACATTGTTGGTGGGAGTGGAAATTTGTATAAATACTTTAAAAAATATTTGTCACCTTTTAATGATACTGAACATAGGCTGCTTGTAGGACCCTTTCCAAGATCTATAAATGTATACATATAAATATACATCAAAACATGTACAAGAATAATCCACAGCAAATCCTATTCATAACAGTCAAAACCTGAAAACCAAGCAAAGAAATTGTCATATTATCTTTTCCTACGCTTACTTGCTACTGATGTATTTTCTTTACTAAAGTGTCCCTGGAAACATACTGTCCATTTTAAAAGTTGGATCATTTTGTTATTATTAAGTTGTGAGTGAGAGGTCTTACACATTCTAGAAACAAATCAATTGTTGGATATATATCTGAAAGAACTTCTCCCATCCTATGCATTGCTTTGTCATTTTTATAACATTGTGTTTTGAAAAGTAAAAGTTATTAGTTTCGATGGTCTTGATTTTTATGGCTGTATTTTTCTTTTATATGTAAGAATATTTTCCAAATTAAAAGCAAATAATTTTTGTCCTGGTTTATTGCTTTAGATATTATATTTAGGTTGTGATGAGCTTTGAGTAAAATTTTATATATGATATGATGTAAGTCAAAGTTCATTTTCAAAACATGGATATTCGATTATTCTAGGACCTGTGTTAAAAAATGATTACCCTGTATTTATTGAATCATCTTCATAGCTCTGTTGAAAATCAATTGACTGCATATATATATGGGTTTATTTTTGAATTTTCTATTTTGTTCCATTGGTTTTTATGTTTGTCTTTATATCAACAACTATTTATGTTTTAAAATTGTATAGTGTAAACCTTCCAATGTTTCCCCCCAAAAGTTGTTTTACAATTTTTAGAAGAAACTTTGATTGGGACTGAATTTAATCTATAATTGTAGGAAATTGACATCTTAACTATATTTGAGCCTTCTAATCCAGTATCATAGTAGAACACTTACATCTACTTAAGTTTTCTTTCATGTCTCTCAGCATTGTTTTGTGTTTTTTACACTAAAACACTTTTAACTAAATCTTTAACAAGTCAAATATACAAAATATATTTTTGATGTTATGTAAATATCTTAGAAAGTTAAATATCTTAGGAAGTTGTAAAAATTTTATAGCTGCAAAGAAGAATATAATCACTTTTAAAATTGTTTTTGCCTCCTGTAAATTTGATACTTTCATTTATGGGTCCTAGCAGCTTTTATTGAAAATGGTTTAGGATTCTTCCACATAGACAAACATGTCATTTGTGAATAAAGATAATTCTATTTTTTCTTCCCAATTTAGAAGTTTTAATTTTTTACCTCATTACACTAAAGAGAATCTCCACAAAATAATGTTGAATAGATGCCGGATTTTATCAAATGTTTTTCCTGTAGCTACAAAGGTGATCATGTTTCCTTTTTAATCTGTTAACATGAAGAACTACATTTACTTAATTTTAATTAATTAATAAAACATGTATTTCTGGCATAAGTACCATGAATCATGTGCACCATGGTTTTTAACATATTTCTGAATTCAATTTGCTAAAGTTTCATTAAGAAAGTTTGCCTTTATAAAAGAGATATTGATAGTTTTCTTGTAATATCTTTCTCTGCTTGTGGGATTAGGTAATGTTGGTAAAAACTGAGTTGTAGGGCCGGGCACGGTGGCTCGTGCCTGTAAACTTCAGCCTATGAAGCGGCCGGGGCTAGGGATTGAGGTTCAAGTCCCGCCTGGGGCCTGTAAGCAAGACCTAGTTCCAAAAAAATAGCTGGGCGTGGTGGCGTGCGCCTGTAATCCTAGCTACCTGGGAAGCTGAGGCTGGGGATTGCTTGAGTCTGTGGTACCCCGGGGCAACGTGAGCCTGCGGTTCCACAGGCAAAAATAGTGAGACCTAGTCTCAAAAAAAAAAAAAAAAAATTGAGTTGTAAAAATTTCCCCCCTTGTCAGTTTCTAGAAGTATTTGCATAGAAATGATATTACTTCTTAGTTAGTGATTGGTAGAACTTACTGATAAACCAGGCCTAATACCTATGCCTATATTTTTCTTTGTAGAAAAGTACTAAACTGCAAATTCCTTTCTTTGGTTTACTGTCATTCTTGTTATTTATTCCTTGTTGAAGTAGATTTGATAGTTTATACCTTTAAAGGAATCTGTGCTGTTTCACCTAAGTTGACAAATTTATTACTCTAAAATTGTTCACAATATTTTCTTAATGTCTTTTAAATAAAAGTGGTAGTTATATATTATCTCTTTGATTTCTTTTTTCCAGTTGCTTCAATAATTTGCACTTTGTGTGTTTATTTCCTGTTCAGTATGGCTAGAAGTTTACCAATCCTGTCCTTTGAAAAACCAGTCCATGATATTATCCATTTGGCAGAGTTTTTTAGATATAACACCAAAAGTATAATCCACAACATTTGAAAGTTGATTAGCTGAATTTTATAGAGGTCAAATAACTTTGCTTTTCAAAAGCATTATTAGGAGGATGAAAAGATAAGCAGTGGAACTGAAGTAACAAACAGCGGCAAGTTATGTATCTGGTAGCTTGTTTGTATTCAGAACACATAAAGGAACTCTCAAAACACAATGATAATGATATAAACAATCCAATATAAAATAGGATAAATAACTGAACAAATACCTTGCTAATATTAAATAAGCACATGTAAGTAAATATATGAGCATAAGTAAGTATATGAGCATATTTAAAAATGCACATTCTTGAGATAGTCAAATGAAAACCACAATAATGTACCACTGCACATGTATCAGAAGGGCTAAAAACCAAACACTACAAATAACAAGTGTTGAAAGAGCGTTGCCATATTCTGTCATGGGAATGCAAAATGTTAGAGTTACACTGGAAAACAGGCTAATTATTTCTTGTAAAGTCAAATACACATTTACTATATGATCCAGCAATCCCACAATGAGATTACTTACTTAAAATATTGAAAACTTTTGTTCACAAGGAAATTGTATACAAATATTTATAGAAGCTTTATTAATATCGGCCAATAAATAACTACTAACTGTAAATAGTCCAAAGTCCTTCAAATGGAAATGTATTAAAAAAATCATACTATATTTAGGCAGTAGAAAACTTAATCAGTAATAACAGGAAATTAAGCATTGAATCATACAACAATAGTAGTGGTTCTTAAATGAATATTACTAAGTCAAGGAAGTCAGACCCAAAAGACTTAATTTTCTGATTTGTTTTTATATGATATTTTTTTGAAATTTAACTATATGAACAGTTGATAGGAGGCTAGTTCACCACCCCCACGCCCCTACATTCCCCTCCATTTCATTCCCTTCTTTTCTCCTCCTTTCTTCTCCCTTTCTACAATTTTAAGACCATAAATAATTTCAGGAAATATGTCCTTTTGGAATTATTGGAGTGAAAGGTAATGCTAAAAGAAAAAGGTTGTGGATTAAAATGAGAATGAAGAAGTAACTTTGTCTGACAAGCAAGAGCACCATCATCTAATGGAATCTGAGAAACCAAGGTACCATCATCTGAAGAAGTAATCTAAGAAGTAGGACACCATCATCTGAAGAAATAATCTAAGAAGTCTGGGCACCATCATCTGAAGTAGTGGTCTGAGAAGTTTGGCCATCGTCTGAATAAGTAGTCTGAGAAGTTTATTGAATATTAACTAATTTCCCATCTCAACTACATACATCCTGCCTGAGCTACCTAACTTTAATCTAACCTACATATATACCACCTGACCTACATATATGCCATCTTGAACTACATAACATCCCATCTGAGAAACATGACATCCTATCTGAACTACATAACATCAATCTGAACAGCATAATATCCCATCCAAACTACAAGTGACATCCTATCTGAACTATAGCTCATCCAAACTAGATAACTGCACAGAAACTACATCCCATCCTATCTGAACTACAGAACCTCCCATCTAAACATTTCTTCCATCTGAACAACCTCCCTTCACATTCCATTTTCCCCACATCATCACCATTTTAACTTGGCAGTTTTAATTTTATGTAGTATTAGTTGTAAGTACAAACCTATTATGAAATATTTTAAGCTGCAGTTATTCAAAAAGTCATCCTTTTCCACAATGCTAAGTAAACATCATTAATGATTTTTAGTTAACCAATCCTGATGTCAGTACCTGGAAATCAATGACTTTGAAACATAGTAAAATGTAAAACAAGTTGATTTTTATCTTCATTATTTCATGTAATACTTATACAAAATGTCTGAAAAATGTGTTTCATCATTCCTTGTCCTTTTCCCACAGCATTCATCCAAGTTAATGGACAAACAAATAAGAAAACATATGGAAACACTGATTTCTAGTATGACAATCAGCAATAGGTATCTTGCTGGTGTATTAGTCAAGAATTATCAAAATTTCTTAAATTTAAAGTTGTATAATATAAGTTAAACCTTCAGATTTATTACACTAATGCCTCCTTACAAAGTAACTATTACACAAAATAGGAAACCAGTAACACTCTTATTCACCTTTGCATCACTTAAAGATTATATATTATTCCATCACTGATTTTATATATATATATATATATTTTAACGATTGTACTCTTTAGAAAGTAATATTGGTGACTGGTGACAGTAACATAAGACTTAATATTTTTTAATCATGATAAATGTTCTTATCTAGACACCATTTCTTATTTGATCATACTTGGAATATATAAAATATTGGAATCATTTTTTACTACCTACATCTGGCATCAACATATATAGTAAGTTGAAATTTTACTTGGGAGAGAGGGGGGATATTAAGAAAAATTAGCTGAAATATATTCAAACTTAAATTGCACTGTGTGAATATCTATATATGGGCAAATCTAATTTTTAATAATCTGATTGTTTTCTAAATGAAAATTTACATATAAATGTAAAATACAAATAACCTTCCTTGTTATACAAAGGATAGTTTCTATGTCTGACTCACTATAATTATAATTGTAAATCTCAGGAAATGGAGAATATGACAATGGAGTTAGGAAGTGATGGATTATAGAGAAGCAAATTTTATAAACTAGCTTCATAAAATAGCACTGACATTTAATAAAGACCTCTGTCTGTATTATTAGGTATTGCTGAAGAAACAAGTAAGCAATCTCAAATTCACTCATTAGATGAGTTTTACTAGCTTGTTTTCAGTGATTTACCTGTTCTGTAATAAAATTTTTTAAATATTGATCTACAATATTTAAAGAGAGAACAAACCATTAAAAGAACCAACATTTTTAAGTTGAAAACTACTCAAATATTTGCTACAGTATAGGAAATAGAGTATGAGGGATCATGAGCCTACCATTTTATTATGGATTACAGGTTTGAAAGAAAAAAATGGTACAATGAAAAAAAGTTTATAAAAACAGTAATTTTTTTTTAATACAAGTGGAAGATTTGGAGGAAAATGGTGCAATTCTGCTGATTTTATTCCTTTTTTCTTTAGTTTATCTCTGATACCACTTTTTCCTATGGCATGCTGGAGGAGTATGCTGTTAACACATTTGTCTTTTTATCTGGGTCTGTAGCATACCACACAATTAATAAAATATTGAGACCCAGTAATACATTTTTTAATAGCAAACTTAACCAAAATGATTCCTTACTCTCTTTTCTAAGTTACCTCTATATATCCTAGAACATCCTAATGGAGATCTACTTTATTTTGATTAGTCTAATATTAAGATATAATAGAATTCTTATAACACGCACTAATACTCTGCATTATTTCAATGTTTAGAATACTAAGGCACTTATTTGCTGTATATGTTACAGAGAACAAATAAAAGTTTACAACATAGTTGTATGTCTGCTATTCATATAATACTCACTAATACATTTTAATTCATCACACAAATGCATTTTCTTTGTTTCTGAAATTTGGAACTCTACCAAATGATGCCAAAAATAAAAACATTTAATTCTTTTATCTTGAGTATACCTTAAAAGTGCAAGACACAAACACTGAGGGTTAAAGTAATGTTGCCTGTGTAGGCTTCTGTCATAGCTCCCGCCTGAGTCACTTAGGGGAATTTATTTACTAGGATTACACTTACAATCAAGTAGATAATACACAGTTTTCACAGCTCTATGAACTTAAAAGAAAAATCCATAGAATGATACACTATGAATTTTATTGTATGTATATTTAAAAAGTAAGATAGGATGTAGGAAGGGGGTTGAAGATAAATGCGGAAATCTGTCAAATGACTCTAACTCTACTGTACATCTACTTGCATCACACATGAGTGTCCACATTGAAGGTTTGGATAAGAAAGGTGCTGAACTCAGTAACTGTGAGAAACAGTTATTGCAAGGCTAAAAAAAGTTCCAAACACTGTATTTTAGTTGGCAAATTTATCACAAAAGTACTATTGCGCAATTTTGAAACAATTTGACATGTATACTAGGTTTAAATATATAAAAAATATATTGTAGACAATGCAAGTTAGGTTTCTTCACTGGTAAATAAATAAGCAACAGCAGAATCTAGAATGAACTTCACAATACAGGACTGGTATTGGAAATATCACTTAAACTATGATTTTTTTTGGTTTTTAATTCTAAATAAAGATAGATATGTATATACATACATGTATACATATGTATATACATGTATAAATATTTCCTACACTGACCACTGAAAGGACCTAAAAACACTGATATCCCAATAATAAGGAGTATAACCAGCTGGTTTCTAAATATTACCTTCCAGTAAGAAGAATGGGAACTCAAGGAAGGGGCTGATTCTAATATTGAAATAGGATCTATGCAAACATACATATACCACACATGAATATACCATAAATGTGTATACATACATATGTATCCTATGCATAGCACATAAATTTTGTGGTGCCAAAGCACATAAAAATAAACAAATAAATACACACAGAAATAAGAAAAATGTGGTTTATATATAAAGTAGAATATCATTCACCCTTATAAAGGTAAGAAATTCTCATAGATGCTACAGCATAGATTAACTATGAAGACATTGTGGTGAGTGAATTCAGACAAGCATTAAAGAATAAAGGCTATATGACTCTATTCATAGAGGGTACTTAGAATAGCTAAACTTCTAGAGAAAATAGAAAGATGGGTACCAAGGGCTGGGAGGGAAGAGGACGGGAATTATTGTTAAATGTGTAAACTGATTCAGTTTGGGAAGATTAAATAGTTTTAGAAATGGATGGTGGTGACGGTTATCTAATACCCTGAATGTATTTAATGCTACTGTGCTTTATTCTTAAAATTTGTTAGAAGTATAAATTTTGGTATATGTTTCTAAAAAGCAAGTTTATGAAACAATATATGAAGATTGATTTTAGAAAACATTTTGACAAAGTTCAGTCAAATTTTCCTGCTTGCATATTTAAAACCCTGATGAAATTAATGACATACTCAAAATCCTCCCTGAAAAAGAAAAATGACACAGCTGACTTGAAAGAACACCAATGGCAAATACATAATAATCTAAAAAAAGAAAATAAGTAATGATGCTATTAAATTTTAAGTCAAAGAATAAAACATATTTTCTCTGAGTCAATACTGTATAAATAAATGATTGCCAGTAAGTAGGGAGTAAAGGTAAACTTTTCAAAAGAGTTACAATTGATAAGTGCACGAGGAATAAGAAAAACAGAAAATTTCTGTTGCAACACTACAATAATAATAGCTGTGAGCAAGAACAATTGAGCACTATAAGACATAAACAAAGGTTTAAGTTACAAAGGGCATATTTTCATAGTACCAAAGTTTCTCTTCTTAAATACAGTTAATTATAAAGAACCTCATAGTGGAAAAACCTAGTAGATACCACCTTTCTCAGTGGATCAAGATTAACATCGCAGGTAATGGGATATATGACATATGCTCCATGATATCATATGAGAAAGGTACATCAATCACCTCTGGGCTATTTTACCATAAAATAGATGTTCTGGGTCTAACTGAGAAAGTATTGATACATCTAAATTGAGGGTCATTCTACCAACTAACTGGTCTTTTAAAAGTATCAAGGTCACAAAAGTTAAGGAAAGACTGAAGAGTTAAAGACTAGAAGAAACTAGGGAGACATAAACATGTGGAATCCTGAAACAGGAAAACAGAAGGTGGTAGAAAAATGGTATGAGTGTTGAATAAGGCTTTTGGTAGCAATGTCTGTTTCTTCATTTGAATCATTGTACTATATTTAGGTAGAATGTTAACATTGGATGAAGCTGGGTGAGGGGTGTGGGAGCTCTGTTCTTTCTCTGCAACTTCTCTGTACAAAATTATTTCAAAGTGAAAGACTGAAAATAAGACGATAATACAAAGTGAAGGTGAAGAACGAAAGAAGTACCAGGGGGAATATAAATTTTGCAACTACCTCAGGAAACTGTTTGGTATTAACTTATCAAGACCTTCATATCCTTATGATTTGGCAATTACAGTTCTAGGTAAATGTGATAGAAATTCATATATATGATATCATATGTGCACCAAAAGACAAGGAAAAGAATGTTCACAGGAGCATAATATGCAACTGCCAGACATTGTAAATAGTAAAAAATGTACAACAAAATAATGAAGAAAAAATTATTATATCTTTGTATACTGGAAATAAAATACTATGAATAGAAATGTAATTCTAAGGAAAACAAATCAAATACAAAATATTCATACTGTTTGATTTCATTTACATAGTTAAAAAGCAGCAAAACTAATTTGTGAAATTAAAAATCAAAATAATGGCCACTTTTGGGGGGTTAAAGGAGGGATAAGAATTTATAAGGGTCACAAGGGGTACTTTTAGAGTGCTGTTCATCCTTAGTTTCTTGCCATTAGTAGTAACTACAGAATTTTCATTATATTTACTATAGTTCATTGACTTTTACCTTTATGACTTGTATACTTTCCTGGATATTATGTTATATTCAACTAAAATATTTTAATTAAAAAATAAGTATATTTTAAAAAATCCCATAATTGAGATTTATATTGAATAAATGTGCAAGGGTGCGAAAAGGAAAGTCGAGAAGATCGTTGAAACAGAAACTTAAGACTAGTACATGTAGGAGTGAGATGAAAAATTAGAGAAATACCAAAAAGATAAGGCAATCAAATATAGTGTTTAATGGCAGGTAGCTAAAAATTTGGAATTTTATTCATTAGGTCATGAGGATCTAATGAACTTTTGTTAGGAGGGAAGGAACATGATGAAAGAGACATTTTTGAAATGTTAATTTGTGTACCACTCACAGCATATGCTACCTTCTATTATAATTGCTTTATTTATAGCCATGTCTCTGCTAGTAAATCACAAGCCTCTTGATGGAAGAGATCTGACTTGTATATCTCCAAGGCTTAATTCTCTATTCCATTACAATAGATTTATCATCATTTCAGATGACCATCTTTACAAAACATTAATATATGACATGGAGTTGGGTTAGATTATGGACAAGAAAACACCTCAGAAAATACAAGAAGGAAATTATTTTTAAATGTATTTTTTATTTAAAAACCTTATTATTAAATAGAAGGATATGTTAGTGATGCAGCAAGGAATTATTTCTCTCAAAGTAATAACCAACCTCACACCTACTGATAGAACAACATAGGCATTTGGTAAAGAAGATAATTAGACAAAGGGACAAATATGTATCATCAAGAATGTTTATAATTATTTTGTCAATTACTAATATTTTAACACTAGATATAAATATCAGAAAGGAGACCATTGTGTCATTATCAGTTGATATAAATATCCATCTGGGAAACTCAAGAGAATTCTACAAAACAATATGAAAAAAATTTCTCTAACTTAGTCCTTTTTCCTCCTCAGTACTCTTACTTAATGTTCTTTGATTCCCAAGATTGTAAATACGACCTAACTGTCGATCATTGTCAACTTCAGTCCCTTCTTCTAAACTTTGGACTCATATTTAATTGATTAAACTGCCTATACCATGATTCTACCTACAAGTCACACAGGCATATCAAATGTACAATGCTAAAATATGAACTATTCCTTTCTTCTCTCCAGCCTAATTTTCTAGTCTTCTCTGTCTCCATAAAAGCTACCAAAATCCATCCAGCTGCTCCAGTCAGAAACATATGAGTCATTTGTAACACCTCCTTCTCCTCACCTCCTACAACCAACATATCACCAACTGTACTGACATATTTCAAAAGCCATCTCTCGGATTCACCCAGTTTTCTTCATGGCTACTGCTACCACTAGTACAAGTCATTGTTCTCTCTCCTCACCACTAGTTATTTTCTGACCCTCACTTCCACTTCTGCCCTGTCCAAGCCATAAGCCATAGCTGGTTTGTTTTTTTGTTTTTTTTTTAAAGCACAAATCAGATCTTCTAAATAACCTTCCATGTGTAATACTGATTCTAAGTTGAAATTCAAATTGCTTAACATGATGCACAGACTTCTGCCTAACCTATTACTTGCTCAGAGCGGCCTTCCCTTAGCTTCCAATAAGAATTATGGTCTTCCGTTTTGCTCTTGCATAGCACCTTGCCTTCCTCTCTGAGGAAGACTACTGCTTAGCTCTCCAAATTTATTCTCTCTTTCTGTTGCAGTAACAGAATTTACCTGGGTGTGTGACTATTCAGTAAAACACTGTATTTCCTTCTTCTGCACCCAGATGTATGTATAATTGTTTTGGCCAATGGGATACAAATAGATGTGATATGCAAAAATGCTAGGACTGGCCCATTAAGTAACTGGGCCTCTAATTCTGCCCACTTCATGTGCTGGGAATGCTATGGCCTGAAGCAATCACCCTGATAACTTCTACAGAAATGAACTCCATGTGTTATGAGGTTGATGGGGCCACACTATCAGACTGAGTGCCTACAGACAAACTGTTCCATGGCGGAAAAAGAGAGTTTTTTAATCCTATGTAATAACTGGACTTTTGAATCTTTTTGTTACAGGAAAGAGGCTCTTGGCTAGGTTTTCAGAAGAGTAAAGTCTGCTGCTGGCACATCAGAATGTTCCATGCAATATGAATGGTGCCCTGTGGTATGGCACAGCCTTGAGGGACTGCATGGTCATATATTCTTAAAGATGACTTTGGTTTCAACATGGAAAATTGACTGGATGAGAGAATAGACTAAGGCAGAGAAAGCCAGAACAATGGTTGTTGTAAGACAGAGGAGAAAGAACCTCCCGGGTTAGCATAGCTCAGAAATAGAGAGAGGAAACAGTGTAGAGACATTTTGAAAGATGAACTCCACAGGGCCTGTATTTAACTGAGTATGGTAGGCAAAACCATTGCCTCTTAGAGACATCCATGTTCTAATCTGTTAATGTCTTATTTCTCATTGTAAAGGGGATTTTGCAGATGTGATTAAGGCTTTTGAGAGGAAGAGATTATCCTGGATGACCCTGGATAAACTCAGTACAATCACAGATCTTTAGTAGAGGGTGGCAAGAGAATTAGAATCAGAAAAGACACTTTGATGACTGAAGCAAAGATTAGACTGATGTGTGACAAAAATGGAGGAAAGGGGCCTGGCATGGTGGATCGTGCCTGTAAGCTTCAGCCTATGAAGCAGTTGGGGCTAGGGAGCGCGGTTCGAGTCCTGCCTGGGGCCTGTAGCAAGACCTAGTTCCAAAAAATTTAGCTGGGCGTGGTGGCGCACGCCTGTAACCCCAGCTGGGAAGCTGAGGTTGGGGATTGCTTGTGTCTGTGGTACCTCGGGCAATGAGAGCCTGCATTTCCATGGGCAAAAATAGTGAGACCTAGTTTAAAAAAAAAAAAAAAATTGGAGGAAAGGACCATGAGTTAAGGACCTGTAGAAGGTAGAACCAGCAAGGAAACTGACTCTTTCCTAAATCTACAGATACATGCAGCCATGTAGACACCTTGATTTGTAGCTTAGTAAAACCCACTTGGACTTCAAATTAGGACTTATTGTGAGGTAAATGAATTAGGCTTTTTCCTTCAGTAGCCTGTAAAACCAGCACCTGGGTATTGTGTCTTATCCCTGATTGTGAGGACCAGTGGATGTGCACATGTGTGAGTGTGCACATCTGGGCCTAGGAGAGAGGTTAAAAGGGTGCAGAGAGAACATTTGAAAGGCATGCATGAGCATGAGCAAGAATATGGGACTAGAGAGCCCAAAGAAAGAGCACAAAGATTCCTGGGGGAATATGGAGCTCATCTGCCACCCAGTTCTCCCAGTCCTGGCCCTGGATCTGGCCAGCCCTGCCTGCTATATCTGTATAATTACTAAAACCAATAAAGAACCTACAGATTGGTGAGCCTGATGCTAATACCTGGCAACAAGGATTGGTTACATTACACTTACTAGTAAATACATTTATTTTTAATCCAGTAGATGGTAGTAATTTGTTATAGCAGCAATAGGCACTAGTATACTGAATGTGGGGGTTAGGGTGAAGGGATCCTTGTACATCGGGATGCATGATGGTGTGAGAATGCAGAAGAGTGGGTAAGGAGGGGCAGATAGGATGAAGCACTGATGCTGGACTTAGCGAGGAACCTACTGAATAATTGACTATATGGTCACACTCGGGAAAGAAAATGCTCTAGAGGAGAATTGGGGGGCATCCTAAAGTATTTACTGATTAAAAGCCAAGGGTATTGGTAATAACCATCATGGGTGGGGGGAGGGAAGGAGTTGAAAGAAAGGCCTAAAACAAAACCCAAGGGAAGTACCCAGAAAGGAAAATACAAATCCAGGGTTATTGGGTCACTGAAGACAAAGTTAAGTTTTAAGGAAAGGATGATCAGTAGTGTCCAATGTTGCTGACAGGTGGAAAGGGACAAGAGGATGACATTATGTGTGTAAAAGTAAAATCCCCTCCCTCCATATGAGATTATATGTGTTTGTAAGTATTCACATGGAGAAAAAATGGTTTGGTTATTAGCTGGATCCCAAAAGCCAGACTACCCACATGTGAGTGCAGATTCTATCACTACTGGAAGTATTACTTTGGAGAAGTTACTTCACTTTTATATGCACCAGTTTCTTATTTTCTAAAATGGAATAATAACAGTATCCACCTTTATATGACTGGAGTGAGGACTGAATGAAGAAGTGTGTGAAAGTGCTTTGAAAAGTACCTGGTACAGGGTAAGTTCTCTATGAGTGTCAGCTGTTATTATTGTCTGTTATTATTACCCATTGTAATGTGTTTGCTTTAAGAATAATCAATTCTGCTAAATAAGAGAAACATTACAAGGAAGATAAATGAAATTGAAATAGGAGCCAGCAATTTGTGTGATAAAGAACTGAACCTTGAGAGGACAGGTTCAAAGGCCCAAGTAGGTACCAAATATTCTTGATATAGCAAATATCCATAAGGACATTAGGCACTCACTATCCAGGGAACCTCAAAATGACCACTCACTGTTGACACCTACATAGCCTCCATTGCTCTTTACTTGAGCAGTGCAAATAAAATCCATGATTACTCATCAGGCTAAAAGGTAAGTTAAGAACTGTGATGAAGGATACTTACTGCTGTCTCGCAATCAAGAAAGGGAGTGTTGGCTTTGATACCAGGCCCCTTCCATTTGCAACATCTCCTGGTTCAAATTCAGCTATGATTTTGTAACCACACCATCAGCAGGGAAGGTCAATAGTGGGGTGTGTAGAGGGGAAAGAAAAGAGAGTGTTCTATGCATAGTTCATAAAATGTACCACCAGTTTGTACCCTATCATGTATTCATTTTTAATTTCTTTTCCCTGGCTTTTACTCTGGCTTTTAAATTGATTCAATAAGCCATGAGATTTCAACATCTTAATTTTCTCTGTGAGCCTTTCTGCGCAATGACCTCTGGGATAGCCTGCCTAGCAGTGTTTGTGGAAGTTAATTTCCCACACCACACCCACAAGTTATCACACAGGGAATAGGGAGGTATGGGAGGAGTGGCAGATCACTTTATATTTGCATTATTTCCTTGGTTACATTAACAGTTTATTTCTTTTGTATTTTAAAAATTAAAATCTTAGGTCTGATAATATTTAATATATACGTGGATAGGTATACAAAAAAATCTGCAGGACTTCAGGGGAAAAACATCCTGTTCTAACAAGGCCAATTAAAACAACTTCTTCTCTGTACGTTCTTCTTAATTTAGCTATAAACCTAAAATTGCTTTAAAAACAAAGTATTAATTAAAAACGAATGCCCCTCCCCCTCCCACATTTTCTGCTATGCACCAATAAGGTTACCCTGCTCAGTCTGAAACTAGCTTTCCTCCCCCTGATAAATTTGGCTTCCCTTTACAACATCAGGCTGCTTTTGAGCAGTGCTGATCAAGAGCTACTTTTTTTCCTTCTATGTTCTCCCTCCCCCTCTTTCCCCCACACCCCTCCCCCCCCATCCTTCACATGCGGGAGCCAGCCCGAACAGTGGCAGACCTGAAGTCTGCTCACTGTCTTCCTTTTCTTTTCATCTTAAAAATGAGAACAAAAAATACTGGACAGCTAAGGTAAATTCTATTGAGAGTTGCCAACGGGGTACTTCATGAGTCATTCGGTTCCAAATGATGCAGAGGACACTGTCTTCAGGCCATCCCTGACTAAAATGTCATTTTCTGAGTGCAGCAACCACCTCCTCTTTCATTTGAAACCCTAGCACTCACTGCCTTTATTGTTTGGCTTTCAGGCATCAATACTGCAAGTGGATTTGTCATAAGGCTAATGTAGTCGAAACTCCAGGGACCCATTCAAGGTTCTGGGAGGGCACTAGCAACTTTGTGATTTTGTTATATTCTTCCAAAGGAGGGACCTCAAATCCTAAAACTTCAGGGCCAGTAAAAATTTCACCAGTGTGATTTCATGGTGAAGTTAAAGCCTGAAAATCAAAGAAGAATTCTTTCTCTTATTATGCAGGAATTTTGGAGCATTCATAGTAATTTTCAGTCTCCATTTCCTCAGGAGTCACAGGGAATAGTATTACCTATACCTATAGGAGTCTGGTAAATATCTAAATAGTGCTGCATATAGAGTAAGAGTTCATAAATACTAGCTGTCACTGCCAGAGCAAGGCTACAAGCTTCCGGAGAACAGGGCATGGCATCTCCTAGACTCCATCACAGGCACAAAAAACACTTGCTAAAGGATGATACCTTTACAGTCCAACTCCACTTTCCACACCCTCTCTGGGTGTCTGACCAGAAATACAACTTGAATTTATCTCCTCAGTGCGACACACAGGACGACCTCTTCACTTAAGCTTCAGCTACTCAGCACCTTCCTAACTGGAAAGGGTGCTTTCGGTGTAACCCTTCCCTGGGAGTCCTGAAACCTGGGTCGTTTCTGCCCCCCTCTCTCCCTGGTCAGCCGAGGACAGTCCGCCAAAGCTGGGGCTAGAGACCCTAAGACACGGCATTATTAGCCTCAGAATTGTTGGGCAGTCAATAAGCGCTGCGTTAGCGAAGGCTAAGACCACCACCGTCTTTATCACAATTCCCAGCCGGCGGCCTTCTGGCCCCCTTCCCCCTCCCCCTAGGCCTGCGCCGTCCGCCCGAGCCTTGGGGGCGCGCAGCTGGGAGCCCGGGGCGGGGGGGGGGGTAGGGTAGGAGAACCTCGTCTGCTTTCGCTTTCTCGGCGCGCTCCTCCCGCAGGGCTGGGTCCGGGGGTCCCCCGGGGCCGCCGCGGCGGGCGGGAGGCCGGGAGGAGCCGCCGCCGACGCATCCGCCGCCGCCGCAGGAGGCGGAGCGCTGCACCTGGCGGCGGGTCCGCGACGCTCGGCCCTGAAACGGGTCCAGCCGGTAGCGAGCGGCGGAGGCCTGGGCCCTGGGAGGAGAGAAGGTCGCGCTCGGGGGTGCGCTCGATCCGCCGCCCCGCCGCCCCAGCCGGCGGCATCCCTCCGCTGCGTTCTCCGCCCGGCCCCGCCCGCCGCGGCCCCCGAGGAGCGAGCGACCGCCGGCGATGGTGAGCGCCGCCCCGATAGCCGCCGCCCCGGCGCCCCGAGCCGCCGTCCTGCGCCCCGGGGAGATGGCTCCCGGCTCCCCGCGCCGCTGAGCGCCACGGCCGCCTGCAGCAGGTGAGTGCCGGCCCGGCGCGCCCGGGAGGGGACGCGCTCTGTCGGGGTGGTTTCGGCGCCCCCCCCTCCCCCCCCCGGGCCTCCCGTGCCGCCGGGCCCTCGGGCGGGGACCCCTCGCCTCCCGGCGCGCACACCTGCTGCGGGGGGCGCGGGGTTTCGGGGAGCGGCCCAGAAGGAGAGCGAGAGTGTGTGAGTGTCGGTGTCTGTCTGTTCCCAGCCGGGCTCGCCCGGCGCTCCCTCCCTCCGGCTTCTCTGGGGGCTGTCATCTTTAGGGGGTGCTAGCGCCGGGGGCGGCTGCAGCCGGCGCCCCTGCACGCCTGGCGCGAGCCACACTTCCGCAAACGTAACTGGAGTGAGGAAAACAAAAGCCCTGCCCTGGGGAGCCCTCGCCGGGGCTCCCGCGGCCGTCGGGAGGAGGGGGGGACCGGGGGGGGGGGGGGGGGGGGGGGGGGGGGGGGGGGGGGGGGGGGGGGGGGGGAGGCGTGTGAGGGTTGGGCCCCGAAGTCCAGGCTCCTCTTTGCCCAGCCTCACTCGTGCCTTTGCCACAAACATCTTCGGGAAGAGGGGGAGGCCCAGAACGTTCAGACAACCCCAGTGACAAGGACGCGGTCACTTGTGTGGCCAGAGAGGAGGAAATTGACAGCATCTGTTTCCCCAGGTGAATAAATAGAAAAAAATTCCTCCCCCCCCCCCCCATCCGAGGAGAAATTCCCCACCGGGAGAGTCTTTTCTTCAAGTTGGCTCTCATATATGACTAGGGTCGGTCCCTTCGAGCTGGTCAAGGGGGTTTCTAGATCTTTGGGGGCTCTATATTTATTCCCCACACAGCCCCTGTAAATTTAAGTAGAATGGCGAACAATTAGAGATGCAGCTTTCCCCCTCATTTATCCCATCCCCTTGTGGAAAGGAAGGTGGATGAGTTGCCCTTAAGGCCGCTGCACACGGTGCATTTTGCCATCTCCCACACACCTTCTGTTTCATAAACACTTTACAGAGCTACTAGAGCAGATAAAACCTTGCTTATTAGAGCTAAGAAAGAACCTTAATTAAAGAGTTGAGTTTCAAATCCCAGCTGGTGTCTTCATAGTTGTATGTCTTTGGGCATGCCACATTCTCCAGAGCCTGAGTTTTCTCACGTGTGAAAGAAAGTGGTTGGAAAGTATGGTGGCCAAATTTGTCTCTAGTCATACAAATTTAGGATTAAGTGGAAATCTACCCCCTTCTATATTGATGAATGCAAAGGATGAATGAAGGTGAGGTTGATCAGAAACTGATCAAAACAGATGTGGTAAAAATAGGTGTCTATTTGCTAGATCCCTGATGTCTGCAGAGTATCTCTTCCCCAAGACATGGTACTAGCCAGCCTAAAAGTGTATATACATCACTGATGGCCTTGTGAAGTGAAAGGAAAGGACAGGAAGTCTCTTCATTGGGAACTTCCACATTTGACAACCGAAGCTGCACATCATTAACAGTCATAGAAAATATTTTCAGTTATTTAGTGGTAGTCAGATGATTTGTGTGTATCACAAGTTGTAGGTAAAATTTAGGATTGCTTAGGTGGAAGCTGGGATATTGCTAAAGAGCCCAGTACAGATATTCTGGGGGAGGAGGAGAGGGATGGATCATATTTCAGTAATGTACTACAACTACCAAGCATGTTTACAGTAATTTATTTCTGAGGCCTGGACTATGTCTGTAGAAATAAAGTAAATATAAAGCATAGATAAATTAAAATATAAAGGTAAACAAAACAAGTTTGCTGGTATCTGTTGATTAGAGTTATTGGATCACCAAGTCTATCAGATATCTTTTCTGGATTATCAACACTAGCAAGGCACTTTTTGAAGTACTTTTTCTGTTCAAGACACCACCTCAGATTCTTCATTTCTAAATCTCTGTAGAATAACTCTTTCCCCCACTTTTTTTGAGGATGAAAAGGAAGCTCAGAAAGCTTTAAGGAACTTACATAAGCCACATAATCATAGTAAGAGGTGGAGTTAAATTTGACCCCAAGCCTCTGGCTAAAAAGCCTAAGAAATTTTCTCATAGTGTCTGTCCCTCCCTATTCAGGGCCCATGAAGTCCCACTGCCTTCACAGGTGCCTTTCTTTGCTTCATGCCTTTGGGAAATTAACTTCAACACACACACAGATAAAGCTATTGTCATATCTCTGTGGAATTATCTGTATGGTGTGTGTGTGTGTCTATATATATATATATATATATATATATATTTACTGATTTGTTCTGACCATTTTTAGGTTGGAGGTGAGTGTGAAAACCAATATAACCAAAGATATATTTAATATTAGACTGGAAGACTTTTTTTTTTTTTTACTTTTCTGGATATTCAGTAATATTTAACATCTCGATTTAAGTCTCTTTAATGTAGGGAAAGGGAGAAATGCAATACATGTAAATGTGTCTCTTAGCTACTCTTGTACATTTTCTTGGGAGAAATCAAGATATAAAAGTGAAAAAAGGAAGATACAGAAGGTATTTATACATATATGCTCCTAAAGCTATGTATAAACATACATCATCGTCTTCAAAGTATTTGAAGGGAGTGGGATGGGGTGAAGAGGGTGGTTTCAATTTTTACTTTGTAAAGTTATAGTGAAGATCTGTTTTCTTAGTTCATGTGTTCCACTATAAAAAATAAAAAGACTAGAATCAAGTCATATAAAATCAAAAATAAGAAAAAAATTGAATGTGCCTGATCTGTAATGTTAAGTGAAAGGAAACCTGGGAAATTAAAGAGAAAATTGATATTCTTGGAATTGTAAGTATTGGCGGAAAGAGTAAAGAGTCTTACTTATATGACTGACTTTTGCCTTTTCTAATATTAGAGCATTATCTAAAGTACCCCCAGTTTTTCTCAATAAGAATGCTTTGGTGCACACTCCAATTATTTGGCCAAGCTACAGCAGTAAGAATTTCTTTCATACTGATCTTGCTAGTGCTGATTGCCTTTGAAAGCATGATTGTTCTTTAAATAGAAGGTAGAGGTAAGTCCTGCTATCACTTCATGAAATTATTCTAGTCTGGATGATTTCAGGTATAATTATTTTTAGTAGCATAATTTCAAGAGCAGCAAATTACCAAGTTAATAATCTTAATATATAGACAAACATCAAACTAGATTAACTTGATGGTATATAGAGTATACAATCCATAATCTACTTTTATGTAGCATTAACAAGAATGACTTCTTAGAATCCTTGAAAATTAATACATTTTGCTGATCAGATTTAGAATTCTAGAGTCAATACAGACTTTCCAGAATTAAGAAAATACATGTTTTTTTTCTGTTTTATACATGAAGGAAATCTGAATGATGTTTGTTCATTATAAATGTTGTAGGTAATTCTGAGAAAAAGGTAATGGTAAGTTTGTTTTGCAGAGATTTTCTGACAGTTTTAGGTGTTACCAAGATTTCCATAACATGTTAATTATATTTGGGCAGAAGGAAGTCTTAGTCTTTATGTTTAAGAAGCTCCGTTGCTCAATAGGTTCTCTTTAAACCTAAAATTCAAGTATAGAACGCTATTCTAGTACACAACCAGTTTTGGTAAAGCTTTTTCTTTAAAGCGAAACTAGCATGACATTTTTCAGGGTACAACATTATGAATTCCTGGAAAAAGTAGACATATACATATGGTAGGAATTCTGCAGGGAGGAATGAAAATACTTTAATGTTTCTATCAAGAGTATTCCATTTGGGTTTATAATTCTTCCATGGCATATTATCCAGTAGTAGCTGTCTGTGGCCATTTATTGTCTGTTCTGGTTGCTTCGAGATTGAGAAGGACCTGTGTCAGCCTGATTTGTCCTAAATCCTGAATGGCCCATTATCTAGTACTTAGTCCTGCTGTTGAATATCAGTAACAGAAAATCAAACCCAGACAAATCAAAAATGTGAAGTATGTAAAATTTGAACCTATTATACATATGCACACAGAGACATGCAGGTACACACACACACATATCTCCTATAGATGTTGCAATCTGCTTAGTAGTTTGTATCTGTAAATAATTGCGAGCACACCCACACACACCTACATCACCACTAAGGCAAGCTACCCCAGTGTCAAGTGTATTGAAAGTAGCCACCTCAACCTTCATCCAGTAAAATGTGAATGTGACTAGGAGATGGCTGTGTTGATGGTTGCACTGAAGGAGTGTTAAGGTTTGTAAACGTGAAATGTATTTCCATATGACCCGGTGTTATATTTTAGGAATGGGAGCAAATGGGGCAATGATGGAAAGAAATGTAAGTGCTTAGAAAAATCATTTCCAGGACTATGAAAGGGGATAGAGTGAAGGAGGACCCAGGCATTTGTTCTAGAGTTTATTGGATCAGGGAGACAGGTTAGGAAACTTTCTGCAACTAGAAAGTGGGAAAGTCCAACTATTGTGAATGACTTTGAGGAAATGTTTTGATCTAAAACCAAGAGTGGCAATGGGGATGGTGGGCAGAGCAGGCCAGGAGAAAGGGAGACTGTACATGAGTCAGCAGTGGCCGGTCTGATGTGGCTTTGCCAGAGGATAAAAGAAGAACTAAAAAGAGGAACTGGTTTTGCCTCAACAAGCCTGATTTGTGGATTAATTGTGCCAAGAGAAAGTGAGTCAGGAGCTTGGGCTGGTAGTTAACCATTTATGTGATTCTGCAGTCCTGCTGGGTGCATGCCTCTCCACGAGGACCCCTCAGTCCAGAGCAGAACAGAGGCAGGCAGCAAAAACCAGGACCCTCCAGAGAAACACTGAGATCTGGAACAGTCAAGGAGTGGGCCCCATTAGCCCTGTGGGGAATTCTCTCATAATAACCCTGGGCACTTTAGGGCCAAGATTTAGGTAGAACACACATGGACCCAAGCTAACCAAGGCTACTCTCAAAGCTAGGGTGTAGTCCCCACACTGAGCACTTACAGCAAAGCTGTATAAAATGACATACACACAGTGTATGGTTTTTAGAGACATGCACTGATCTGATTCAGAGCAGTCAAGCTTCCATAGCTCTTATGGAGTGCCTTCTTAATCCTATTTCAAAATTGTTTCTCCAGAATAGTATTTATCAAATGAGCAAATAAACCATAGATGTACTGTATGGAGTTTAGCAAAGGAGTTTATTCTTATATTTTCAAATGGTAAAAATTATAAAGTTATATTCCCTAGAGAATGAGGTTCCCTGTGTTTTGAAAATGTATCTTTAAGTGCATGGAAAGTCCTTGTAACAAGCCATTTCAGTTGTTTCTATGCTGAAGGCAAGAAAAGAGTTCCGTTTCGCAACTCCCTGTGCCCTTTCAGGTACTCCAGGATCAAAGGTATCCAGATTGTTTTTTGGTTTTGTTTTTTTAATCTGATTTTATTTTCATTTTCTTAGAAATTCTGCACATATGTTGGAAAAAAGCATCATAAGTATTTCGCATTAATCTACATGTAATTACAAGAGAAATTTATTTTCTTTTTAAAAGATTTACTTATTTATTTTATTTTGCATCATTATCTACCCAGGATTCTCCCACCACCGTATCACCCATGAACTATTGTCTTAGTCTTTGTGCCCCTTGCACTCCCAATTTCCTCCCTCTCCCTCTCAAGCTCTATGCTTCAGCTTTGCTAAAAATTATTTTTAAATTTTTCTTATCTGTTTGTTTTCCCTTTGTCCCTCATGTAAGTGAGACCACCCAGTATTTCTTTTTCTTTCTGACTTATTTCTGCTAGCATGATTCCTTCTAGCTTCATCCATATTGCTGCAAATGACATGAGTTTGTCTTTTTTGATTGATGAGTAGTACTCCATCGTGTACATAGACCACAGTTTTCTGCACCATTCATCTATTTTGGGGCATTTGGGTTGCTTCCATATCCTGGCTATTGTAAATAGCACTGCAGTAAACATCGGGGTACAGGTGTCTTTTTGGATTAGAGTTTTTGTAACCTTTGGGTAGATTTCAAAGGTGTCAAGATTGTTACTCAAATACCTGGTATTTAAAGTAATGCCATTTATCTTTTTAAAGTGATAGTTGCTCCTTGAAGAAAAAAGGCAGCAAAATACAAGAAAAAATTAAAGTAACTTCTAATTTAACTACTCAGGGGCAATTCCTGTTAAAATTTTATTATTATTCTCTTCAAGTCTATCTCCAAAATATATTTCATTTGAAATATATACATTTATACATATAAATTTACTATACCTAGGGGTTTATATCCTGCCTTTTTCACATGTGAGACATAGCTTATGAGCCTTTCCCCATTTGTATAATTAAGTTCAATTTTTCTGTCCTGTGGATATAGTATGGATATAGTGCTTTGGCTCATGTGGATATACCATAATTTAATTAATCATCCTTACTATAGTATTGCTTACTTTGTTTTCATTTTGATTACTATGAAAACTGATGAAATAGCCATTCCTCTACTTAAATCTTTGCCTTTTAGAAAGTTTGTACTTCTGCTCTCACTTGATAAAAGTACCTATCACTCCATTCTCACCAGCATTGAGTATTTTCATTTTTTGAAAATATTGGTATGGTGTATATACTAAACTATCTTTTTTCCTTAATGAACTAGGTAGTCTTTTTGTAAAAGAACTTGATAAGATATGGTAACTCAATTTCTCAACATTCAAATAATATAAGAAGCAAAAAAAATCTTAGATTACACTGAAATATACTGAGAATTTCGACCATAGGAATATTTAAGGATTAAAATTAAAAATCATATATTGTAACTATAGGTCTGTAGAGAACTTTATTTTACTTAAGTACTATATTCTGATCCAAATTGTAAACTCTTAAAATATGTCTAAGCATGAAGCATCTGTAAGTTTCTGTTTGAAATGTCTAGTCTTGTGGATGAATTACATGGTCTCTAACCCTTGTTCTCAGTGTCTAATAGCACTTGAAAAATTAGCCAGAATAACCAGGATAACAAATTAATAGTGCTTTTCATGGAATAGGTATATTCATTATAAATACAGCTTTCTTTTTACTTATGTAATATATATGTTGGCACCACAACCTGATTGATGTTTTATTCCTAATACCTTAAGTTATATTATCTCATTATAGTGCTAATTTCTCCACAATCTGCTTTTTCTGTGTTTCCATAATCTGATTTTTCTGTGTTTCTAGTATTTTTAGAACTTGGATTCATGTTTACTTGAATTCATAATAATATATTCATAATGTTATTCATAATATTTCTAGTATTTTTTAGAACTTGGATTCATAATGTTATATTAATTGTATTTATCAGTCCTTTTCTGAAAAAAATTTGGAAAAAATTATGTGTCTGTATAGATGAAACAGATTCACATTAACTAGTTTTAAAAATAAGAAAAATATTTAAAAGAATTGTAATTTGTATTTTATTTATTACTACTGTCAATTCTATAACTTACTTCTAAAGTATAGTGAATTTTTTGAGGAAAACCTTTATAAAATTTTAGGCAATTCTACTTTCAATTTTAAGCTTTCAAAATCTTTTCTGTGTTGAAAAAACAAGAAGTCTGATCTTCTATGTTCTTCCTAGAATTTCTTTTTTTTTTTTTTTTATCACTATTTTCTTGCCTTTTATTTATTTATTTTTAATTTTTTTATTATAAAGTTTATTCTGGTTGACAATTTAGGCCATAGACATGTACATGAAAATTCCATAAAAGGGATGAGTATGTGGGAGGTTAGGAAGGGTGGAGATGGGAGGGAGTGGTCAGGGAGGAAATGTGGTGTGTGGTCTCCAGGGAATACAAAGATGTGAAACACATATATAAAAAAATAAATTAAGAAAAAAAAGGAACCAGTACAATTTCTACGCTGGGGAGAAGCAGCTCTCCTGCTTGCCTGGCACTATGCAGATGGCTCTCTTTTTCTTTCTCCATTCCCTAATAACCCTGTCCTTTTTTTTTTTTTTCTTTTTTTCACTTTTTAAAAAATTTAAATTTTTAAATTTGCATATGTATGTATATTTATATTACACTATTCCATTATTGTGTATCCCAGGGCTTTCCTACTTCACTAACATTTGTTAACCATCCTGATCTTTTTTGCTTTTCACCTCTCTCACTCCATGGTTCATTCCCATTGGTTGTTTTCATTCTTTCTTATTCGTTTGTTTTTCCCTATATCCGTCATATAAATGAGACCATCCTGTACTTCTCCTTTTCTTTTTGACTTATTTCTGATAATATGAGTCTTTCTAGTTCCATCCAGGTTGCTGCGAATGACATGTGTTTGTCCTCCTTGATTGATGCGTAGTATTCCATCGTGTAGATGTACCACTTTTTTTTTTAGCCAATCATCTGTTTTGGGGCATTTGGTTTGTTTCCAAATCTTGGTAATTGTAAACAGAGCTGCAATGAACATGCATGTACATGTGTCCTTTTGAATTAATGTTTTCATGTCCTCTGGGTAGACTCCCAGTAGTGGGATTGCTGGGTCGAATGGTAAGTCCACTTTCAGTTGTTTGAGGGTCCTCCACACAGTCTTCCATAGTGGCTGGACCAATTTACATTCCCACCAGCAATGTAAGAGAGTTCCTTTTTCTCCACATCCACGCCAACATTTGTTGTCTGTTTTATTTATATGGGCCGTTCTTGCAAGAAAGAATTTCTATTCATTAAAATTATAAATAATGATAGTTTTCAAGTGATGAGTAAATTTATAAATAATTTGATAATAAAGTTTTCAAGTGGTAAGTATTAACTTGCTGTGACACTAGCTCTTCTGTGGACTCTTGGTGTCTACCAGCTACCACCCATGCTCTTTCCTCTCCTGTTCTAATCCTGTACCCATTCTATTATATAAACAGGTTTACAGACAGCATTTCAAATTTGATAGACTCCCCAGGTTACCATATGGTAATAGTTGCACTTGTAGGCTTCTGTAGTTGAGAATGTGCATAGTGATGGAAAACTAATAAGAATTGTATTAACATTAATCAAAGAAATAATTAACAAGATGAGACTATCCCTGTGCATTTGGAAATGAGTAAAATGTATATATGTAACCCATTTATTTCATGCTTTCAAAGACCACTGGCCATAGCTCCATGGTTCCCACAGGTTGGAACTATTGCCCTAAAAATGGTAGGTGATTCCATGCTCCCTGCTGTGGATCAGGACTAGAAGGTAGTGAGTAGAATGCTGAAGCTCTGGGTATGGCTATTTTGGGAGACATGTTGCCAATACCCCCAGTTTGGAAGATAGAAAGAATGTCCCCTTAAAATTGTGCATGCTATAATCCTGGGCACTTTTGGTTTTGTAATCTGCCAGAACTGTTAATGTTATTATTTCAGGGAGAAATAGATTCTAAGCTCAACAATGCCATAGAGTGAATGTTGGAAATCCAGTCTGTAGTTTAGTTGCCCTATACAGAGCTTTAACCCATGGTCTGATTATCTTTAGGGAGAGATAACTTCATATTGCTTCTGTTTTTAGAAAGTTTCTATGAGCCTCTTAAAATCTGACATTGTTTCTGTCTTGACAAATAAATACAGCAGTAGCAACAGTAGCATGTTTAGTTAATTTCATGTCTTTGATTTGGATTTTTTGATTGGAAAAAATAAGATGTAAGTTTTTTTTGTTGTTTGTTTTTCATTTATTTTTAACACATCTTCCTTAATTTTTAATTTTTATTTTCTTACAACCTTGGTCACATTTTTGTAATAGTTGATCCCCTGAAGTATGGCCCTCCCTCTTCCCTCTCCCTCCCCATGACCCTCCCTCCAGTCACTCCAACTCCCCTCTCTCTGCAATTTGTTGGTTGGTAAAATTGTTGGTCAGTTGGTCATTGTTTGGCCCATTGGTTTCTTTTTTTTTTTAATTATTTTTGCATATTTTACAATATATGATTGTATTACTGCTGATCCCCATGGGAATACCCCCCCACACCACATCTCCCCTGGTCACTTTGCCTCCTTTTTGTTGTTTTTCCATGTTTAGCCCTTTAGTCTTTTTTTTTTTCTTTTCTTTTTTTTTGGATCCATTTCCTCATCCTTGGTGAGGGTGCGATTTCCTGGGACTTGGTAGAACGTGCTGTTTATCATTCCTGTACTGCTTTTGGAGCACCTTTGGCTTGTATGGTTGTTGGCCCATTGGTTTCTTCCATTATCTGATAAATGTTCTTTTCCTATGTGAGGACCTGAACGCCTGTGACTTGTTGGTCCATACTGTTTAAGTTTGTAAGAATAACTCTGATGCACGTAACCTGTCCGAGCTCATTTGGGGCCTCTTATAGTACAGGTGCGTGGCATTGCTTTCCAGGTTCCTTTTTTGTGACATTTTCTGTTGTGAAGTTGACGGTCCCCTTTTTTCCAGACCCACGTGGTTGCTGGGATTCATGACTCCTTGTTCATGCTGACTGCCTCCTTGATTCTGGTGCCTGTCCTGTGTTGCTGCTTTTAAGCCTTTCAGTTCTGACTTCAACCTTTGGGATCCCAACTCTCAATCCTTGACATTAAAGGGGTTCCACAGTAGGGACAGACTCCAGTGGGAGGTTTGTTCAGCTCCCCTCCATTCTCGTGATTTATGGTTCTGTTATGGGGCTGCAACCCCTTTTCTGTGGCTTTCTTTCCCTAATGGGAGAGGATGGCACTTTGCTCACCTTGGTGGCATCTCTAGATTAAGAACTTGTTTCCTTAGCCCCTACAGCACTGTAGGTAAAGCTCTTTGCTAGGTCACTTATACGACTTGTCTCATAGTCATGTCTTGTGCTTCTAGTCTTGCTCAGTTTGGGTCTCACCCAGGTTATGATCATGCCCAGGGCCTCTGTTCTTTTCTCCTGTGTGTCCAAGACTGCAGCAAGGGCATTGTGGGGCACTCTTCCGAGTGCATGCTTTCCGGAAGGGAACCAGATATAAGTATTTACAAAAATTTTTTATTCTTGCTGTAAAATGAACTCTTACTTGTTCACTGGGTTTGTTTTATCACAGGAAGTTTGAGAGGTAGAAGGAAATGAGACTCTGTGATGTGACCGGTTTCAAATTTGCACTATAATCTATTGACACTATATTTAATGAAAAGACTAAAACAAATAGGAATTGGCTTTAAATTGCAATTAAAAATATTTTTATGATTTTTTTTAATTGATCACCCATGAACCTTATCTTCTGTGAACAATCTTAATCTCTTGTGCCCATCCGGCCCCCAGTTTTACCCTCCGTTCACCTCTCATGCTCTCTGCTTCAGTTCTGTTGACAGTTTTAAGTCATAATTTTTTTAATGCCATTTGATTGTGTCTTCCACAAAGTGAAAGTAGAAATCCACTTGGCTTTTATTACTGAAACAATATTTGGGGGCAAAGGACTGCTGCCCACTCCTCTCCCACCCCCCCAAGAGATACCTTGCTCCTTTTACTCTCTTAACAGGTTCAAGGGATTTATGTTAGGATTTCAGTTTCTTTAACATTTACGATTTTACAACTATATAATTAAAATGTTCCTAAGGGGACTGCATTTAAAATAGATAATTATTTTTGGCCTGGAGATACTCTATCATTCAGGTTCATTATCCAACAGTAGGCCAGTGGACACCCCATCTCTGCCCTCTCTTACACTGAGGACATGAAAATGGGTATGAACACAAATTCATGAATACTATGGACAAAACACTAGTAACTCAGGGAGAATACCAAATAATTCAAGAATATTAACTTGTGAAGAATGCTTTCAGAATAACTGCAAAATAAATCCCAACATTAAAAAAAATTAAATATATATTTTTTATTATGGTAACAGCGATTTACAACACTGTATATGATTTAGGGGTAATATGGGCTTACCTTTTCAGATGTACATTGCTATCCCACACCCACCCCTCACCCCCAAAGCACCCATAATCTATCATACTCCATGCAAGCCCCTCTACCTTTTGCTCCCTCCTCTTATCTCTGGTTGTCTATTTTAGTTTACTGTTTGTTTTGATTCTTTAAATATAAGGAGTGAAATGTAATTTCACACTTGAGTGAAATTACTTAGTTTATGTCTTTCTCCTATTTTACTTTGCTTATCATGATCCCTTCCAGTTCCATTTATGTTGTTGCAGGTGGCAAGAGTTCATCTCATTTTATAACGGGATAACACTCCATTGTGTGTGTGTGTGTGTGTATCACAGAATCTTAATCCATTCATTTGTCCTTGGTATGTTCCTAAGGTTGTTTCCATAATTTGGCTACTCTAAATAGCGCTGCAGTGAACATAGAAATGCATGTAACCATTGAATTAGTGTTTTTGTTTTCTTCAGATAGATACCTAGGAATGGAAATGTTGGGTCTATGGCAGGTCTTTGTTAATATTTTTAAGAAACTTCCACAATACTTTTCCATAGGCGGTAAGGCCCAACATTTTAATGAAATAATATATTCTGAAATGAGACCACAGCCACTACCACCACTGCCAAGTGCTATATGCTGCTTTTGAGTTAGTAGAATGATTATTTATATGTTATTTGGTTGAAGCCCTAGATTCCCTCTATAACTAATTGATGTGGGTTTGATTTTAGATCTATTCTACAGTGGGAAAAAGAAGGCTCAAAAAAGCACTGGATTGTCAAAGCCAGGAGAGCAGTTGGAACTTTTTAAAATTAATTTCTGGTGACATTACACTGTAGTAAAACCTTGTGGGTAAGTGCCATTTAGTAAGTGGATACTGCCATCAGGTGATTGTCAGAAATAAACAGTATTTATTGAGATATTAGAAGTGTAAAGTACAGTGTACTAAGTATTAGATTCCTGCAAGAAGTTTATAATCTAGTTAGGCAAACTAGATCTGTTAAAAAGATAGCAGTAACATTATCAGTAGGTCCTACAGCAGTGCAGGTGAAGGAACTCTTCCCAGAAGTAGAGGATGGGATAAAATATTTTAAATTTAATTCCAGTTGTTATAAGAGATTACATTATATATATTTTATAAAGCCCCAAGTAAAATAATGCACTGCAGGATATTACTGGTATTAAGAACAATGCACTAAAATCAAATATTAGAAATATGTGAAATCAAATATTAGAAAGCATTAGTAGGGATTGCAATAGAAAACTACTTTCTGCTTTACACATGAAGTCTACTTTTCACGTGAAACCTACTTTCTATACTCTAGCAACAATGATTTTTGTAAATTACAAAATGTGGCCATTCCACTCTTGTTTAATTCCTTTGAGCGGCTCCCTATGACTCTCAGAAAAAATAGCACTTACAGGTTCTTCATGTTTATCATGCACTGTGTTAAGAGTTCAATATGGGTTCTGCCTTTTCATAGTTACTCTAACAGAAAAGCATGGTGTTTATCATACAGGTCAAGAGGGACACTGGAGAATCAAGCTAGGGTACTAAGACTAAAATCAGTTTAGGCTTTTCCCACAATTTGGCTTAAAAATGTAGAAGTCTTATGAGAATGCTCCAAAGGAAAAAGAAGATTTAAAAATTGTAACTCACCTCCTTTGCGGATCTTAATCCCTTCTAATGAGTTATAAATGCTGTGAAACCAACCTTACCTTTTCTTTCGTAATATAGACTAAATGTCTAGCATATATTAAAGCTGTCCTTTTTGAAAAAAGATCTGCTACAATCGACAATGAGATCTCTGACTTTGAGAAAAGCTCTATTCTGGAAGTTTCTATGAATTGAACTGACTTTCCATAAGAGTGGAGAGTGTGAATAACAGGATTTAACTGCTATCTAGAGAGGTTTCTTTAAGTCTATACTTATATATTGCTGTAGGAGTTGCATCCTCCTCTGGGATTCACCATTGCTCAAAAGCATACACGTCAGTAGTAGTTGACTGTGTAGAGCTAACTCCACTGACTCAAGAAGTGGATTTTCCCATTTTGCTGCTTTAGTCCTTCTCTCTGGGCCACTTTTGAGTTACAATGGCACCAGTGCCAGGAGCATTCCTTCTGTGTTATCACTGGTTGCTTCTTCTCTTAACTAGGTCCTGCTACATTATAGCACACATTATCTTAGTGTTTGTAAATCTGACCTTTGAGGGTAATTATTCCAAATAATCGTTATCACTTTTTTCCATCAAAGCTTGAATCCATTTCTATACTTATGTATCTGTGAATAACTCAATATGTGGTTAGGCAGTTTTAATTTACTTAATGGAGAAAGCGATCAACTTTAACAAGAATGATTTAATCACCTCTTATCAATAATTCAGAAATACCTGATATTTGACTGACTCAGTGTAAGTGCTGGAAGAATGTCTTTCCAGGTTTAAAAAGGCTGTGTTAGATTTTCACAGTAACGGTGTTGATCACTATCATCAGAGTGTTAGGTGAGAAAACTTTTCTGCTATTCTAAACACAAAACAAGAACCCTCTTATCCAAATAGGATTAATTGTAAACCTACATTAATGATTCTCCAGAGAAATTCATAAAATTAATTCGATGTGCAACTTGAAATGTCTTTTCTTTAAAAAAAAAAAAAAAGCTATTACCTTTAAGATTCAGAAATTTAAAACAAATGTGAGTGGGTATATCTTAGTGAACTACTTAAATAAAATTTCCTCTGGGTTTAAAAAATGATTAAATATTTCATTCAGCATAGAAATATTTTTAGTGCTCATTTCAGTTGTCCTACCAGTGGCATGTTAAATGTAATCAATGTAAGATATGTCTTGCTGTGGTTCATATTTCAGTTAAAATACAGAGGTTTATTGATACATTTGTTTCCTTTTGTTCCTGAATCTGTGATAATACAGATGACTGTAGTTGAACTTTTATTTTTTTATGATATTTGCAGTATGACTATTTCTGTTCTTTCATTAAAATAAAGTGACCTGGAAAGTGGTGAATCTGACCATGAATGTCCAGAGTTGAAACTAAATGCTTTTCCCTCCATTTTTTAGATTTGAAATTCATATAAGCGTTACTGAATGTGGCATTCATATGAAAGATACTAGAAGTATATGAGATAAACATTTCCTTAAATACTTTGCATTTTTACATATTTTGAGAACTATTTAACATCTAGACTCAGATAACAAGAGGAACCTCACATAACCTTATGATAATTAAAAACATTTGAATTAGATAGAAAAATGGTTTGGAGAAGGTCAGTTATCAAGTTTGAATTCAACATTCTAATGTAAGATAATTTTGCAGCTTTGAATTAGCATTCGGGCATCAGCTTTTCATCACTTGGCAATTTCAGGGACTTTTGCCCTTTTCAGAGGACTTCATGTCCTTCTCTGACCTACTTGATAAAAATTCAGCAGTTGATTTATGAAGGATGATTAATTACAAGTCACTGTAGGGCACCTGATTAGAATTCATGCAGTCACAATTCATTCTGTGCAATTCTGAAAACTGTTTTTAGTCTGTGATAGAAGAGAACTAGTATTAATTATTGTCTTTTATACAGAAAAAGTTTATATAAGTGAATACTTCTTTTTAAGTTTTGACTTTTTAAAATCAGAGGTATGTATATCAAAACCTTTTTGAAAATGAGCAACTTTATAGGAATTGTAAAAGAAAAGAAACCAATCAGACTTATGTACCATTCCTCCTAAGTTCCCTTTCCAGAGGCAATTACTTTCCTTACCTGTTAGGTGGTCATTTTGATATTCACCTGCTGCATGTTTTTAAATAACATGCTTGTATTCTAGATTATTTTTCAATGTAGTTATTATCTATAATACCTATAGTTTTCCCACTATAGCTATAGTTTGCTCTCTATTCTGCCCAATTCTTCATACCTGTTCAACATTCTCATTCCACGTAGTTATATGGCAGGCCAGTATTAATTTTTACGTTTGTATGGCTATGTAATAACAACTGAGACATGCCATAAACTCTGCTTATTTTTCTTTTCTTGTACAATTTTTTTTTTTTTTGGTATTGTGTTTTTACTTTACTTGCTCTGTCTTTATCCATAATTGATCCTAAACTCTTCACCATTTGTCGGAGTTTCCTGTAGGACATGCAGATGTGTGGTGTTTTGTCATGACATTTTGCTGACATTCCTTCCTGGGACCTCAGACTGGGCCCTAGAGGGCTGCTTGCCCTTTGTGTCTGGTGCAAGGCTATCGTCCTGGGATCTTACTCCCCCCCATGCCTGCATTCCTTTTGCCTCCCCCCATGTTAGATCTCTCTTAACATGTTTAGCTATTTCTTATTCCCCTCACTGGGGACTATTTTATACATTGGGTTTGGTACTCAGTGGATTATTTGAGGTAGACATCTCTTAGAGTTCTCAGAACATTTCTTTAAAACTTTTCTTCTCAAAGACAGATACCAAATGACTTCACTAACATAAGCGATACAGTGAAAAAATAAAAGACTTGGGGAAAAGTCAAAACAAGCTAAGCACCAAACTGAAGAGCACAACTTTGAGCAGGAGGGAAAAAGGGGGGGAGGGATGGAGGGGAGGGGGGGTAAACCCTGGGGATTACAATGTTGTGAAATTTATATATAAATAAAAAAAAAGAAAAGAAAAAAAATAGAATCAGATTATGCCAAAAACAAACAAACAAAAAACAAAAACTTTTCTTCTCTTAATTTGCTTTTTCACTTTTGAGGTTTTGATAGGGATTGTGTTAAAACTGTACATAACTTGGAGGAAAACTGAAGTTTTTACTGTGGTTCCAACCTGTGCACATGGTGTATCTTTCATTTAGTTAGCATTTTGATTTCTTTCAATCAGCATTTTGTCATTTATAGCTTATAGTCTTGAACATGTTTTATTTATGACAAAATATTTCTATTCTCTTAAACAGTTTAAAATGGCATATAGTTTTCTTTCCCTTTTTTTTTTTTTGGTCATTCAAGAGGTCAGTAAGTACTTAAATGTCTATACAGGCATATTTACTAGTTTTACATACTATGCTTGCTCATCACTGTCCCCATATGTGTCTAGTAGTCATAGAGGTATTTCAACCTCAGTAGGATACTGCTACTGTACTTTTTCCATTTGCTCAAAGAAAAACACATCACTCCAGCCTTTTATTTTTTTTTAAATTTTTTCTCTTATTTTAATATATTTCTGAATTCTTTAAAATTCTTACATAAGTAAATACAGGCAAATGGTTACTGGGATGCCTTCCCTCCTCCACCCCCCACCCCCCTGTGTTCACTCAGTCTCCACTTTCATTTTTTGGTTTATGTTGGGTTCATTGGTCCTTTAGTCTCTTTTTCTGTGACTGTGTCCATTTGTTGCATGAGGGACTGTGTTCCAGGGCCACGGCACATTGTGCTTGTTGGTTTGTAGTCCTTAGTTTTGTTTTGGGCAGCCAATCCATGTTCATTTGGGGTCTGTTGATCTCCTTGCCATTCCACTATCTCTGCACCCCATTTCTCTGACCTCTGGCTTTGGGGATCCTTTCCCCCAGCCATTGTCAGTGAGGAGGTTTCTCGATGAGGGCAGGCATCCACTGATGGATCTTGCAGGTCATCTCCTCTCCGTCCGTTTGCAGATTTGCTGTGGAGCCAATGCCCTGACTCTGCAGGCCTCCTCTCCCAAGGCTTGGGGAGGGAGCCATATTTCCTTGGGTGGCAAGTTCCACATGGGGTTTTGATTCCTCAGCTTCCAGTGAAGCCATAGATGAAGGTCTGATAGATCTTTCCACAGTTGTTTCTCCTTTCTAGCGTCTACTGTCTTTCTGAATGATCCTTGTTCTGTGTCCCGCACACATGTATGTGCAAGGCTCTTTTCTGGCCCCTCATCCGTTCTATGTCGTTGTATGCACATTTATCCTACTAGTCCTCCTGTGAGCTAAGTGGAGTGAGGATGAAGTGGCATATAGTTTTCATTGGTGTCTGCTAGTTTGTTCTTTGCTAGTTTGTAAAACACAACTGTTTGTATGTTTATTTTGTGTACTGTGAGCTTGCTGAATATTTATAATATTTTGTAGTTCTTTGTAGGTCCTGCATAGATAATTATGTGAACTGTGAATAGTTTATTTTTTCATTTTTGATCTTTGCTTCCATTTCTCTCCTTATTATACTGGCTGTTACATAAAAGTGATCAGACCTGTTTTGCCTATTCCATGTCTTAGAGAAAATACTCAGTTTTTCAACAATTAGCGTAGTGTTACCTATAATCTTTACAGGTGATCTTTGTTGTGTTGAGAAAGTTCCCTTCTGTTTCTACTTTTTCTGAAACTGTGAATAAGTCTTTAAGTTTGCCAAATATTTTTTCTTCATTTATCAGATCATAATATTCTTTCTCTTTACTTTGTTAATATGGTGAATTACATAGACTGGTTTTTAAATATTGTACCACCCTTGCGTTCTTAGAATAGATCCCACTTGTTTATAGTGTATGGCTTTTTATTGTATTTTACATATACTTTTATTGAATACATGTGTATATTTGAATATAATTATAATACCCTGAAGTTCTCCCACCACCATTGCTGAATTTTCTGGTATTCTGGGAAGAGTTTTCATGTCTATATTTAATATTGGTTTATAGTTTTCTGGTTTTTATCTACTATAAGGTCTTAGATTGACAATTTTACCCAACACTAAAAAAATATGGTTTAAGCCAGGTGCAGTGGTGTGCCTATAATCCCAGCACTGGGAGGCTGAGGTCAGGGATGGTTTGAGTCCATGGATTTGAGACTACCCCAGGCAACATAGCAAGACTTAGTCTCTAAAATAAATTAAAAAAAAATACAATTTACTTCCTTCTGGTTTCTAGTGAGAGATCTGCTGTCATGAATTGTTCTGCCTTATAATTCCTGTCTGTTTTTAACATTTCTAAGTCTTGGATTTTTCAAGTTTGACTATGGTGATTTGGTGTGGCTTTCTCTCATTTTGAATTCACTCAACTTGTTGGATCTGCAGGTTTATGTCTTTAAGAAGTTAGAGAAGTTTTGAGTTTTTCTTTGAGTATTTCAGTCCTGTCATTTTTCTTCTCTCCTTCCAGCATTCTGATAACATCAGTTTTTGATCTTTTACTGTAGTCCCCCAGCTTCTTGAGTCTGTTTTCTTCTAGGTATGTTTTCTCTGTTGTTAAGATTGTGTAATTTTTGTTGTTCTCTTTTTCCTTTCACTGGATTCTTTCCTGTCTCCATTAATTGAGAATTTTTATATTTTGGTTACTGTATTTTCCAGTTCTAAAAGCTCCACTTTTTTTGCATTATATAACTTCCTTGCTGAGACTTTGTATTTTTTATGCTTCAGCTTTTCATTTTTTCACATTTCAATGTGTACTAATGCATGTTGAAACATTTTTGATAGCTGCTTTAAAGTCAGTGTGAGTTTCTTCTGACTTGCCTGTCATCCTGGTGTTGGCTTCTGTTGGTTGTGTTTCTTCATTTAGTTTAAGGTCTTCCTGGTTTTTGGTAAAATGCATCATTTTATATTGAAATCTAGACATTTTGGGTATCATGAGATTCTATAACTTATTTGAGTCTTTTGTTTTAGCTGGATTTTCCTGATACCGCTCTGGCACAGGGATAGCAGGTGTGATCGCATTATTACTAGCCTGGCTAGACCCACTTGCCACTTTGTTGACACCTAAGGGTATCACCCTACTATGTAGGTTCACCTGCTGTGAAGTGAGATGGATGTTCTGACTTATCACTGGGCTGGTACCTCCAGTTTGTAATGGTAGGAGAGCCTCATTATGCTCCCAAGGCCTCTTGTAACATCTGGATAGGTCCAGAGCTGGTAGCCCTGTTCTTGCTGGCAGGTGATGAAGGTTCTGACTCTTACCTCCACCTCTGCTGAAATTCCCAATGGAGAAAGGGGTGATTTGTTACTGCCAGGTTGGGCTGGAAGTCCCAGCTGCCAGTATGGCATCAAATGACACTGTTCTGAATTATACCTCCTTACTGTTTCACAGGGATGACGTCCCATCTCCCTATATAGTCTTTTGGACACCACCTCTGCTGAGGGATTTGGGTGCCCCCCCCGCCAGAGTGTGGTGAAAGTAGAAATCTAGGCTCCTCTCTTGACCTTTACTAGTGGGGCTGGAATTGAGGTACATATTTCCCCCTGTGGTGTTTGGCTACTATGTATGTGTTATTTATTTAACTTAATTAATAAATCAAGTAAGGCATGCCTCATTTTTTCCTTTGTAAAATAGAGTTGAGTGTTGTGTGATAAATGTAAATTAATACACATAAAAATCTTTAAATAGTACCTGGCACAGCACAGAGCTAATGCTTAATATCTACTAATTTTTCAGTAAGTTTTTCATTTAAAGTGAATTAAAAAACAAAACCTGTAATCTGTACAAAAAACACATCTAGAGAAATGTAAGTAATCAAAGCAACATGATGACTGCTTCCTTGGCAGCTTATCAGACTCGTGGCTCTGGCTCTGATCAAGCCCAGTTGCAACTGAGTTTGTCTTTCTCATTACATTTGTGGTTGTGATTAAGGACATACTCCTCTTACTCTCTGAAAAGTGAGTAATTTTAGCTACCTTTATTTTCTAACTTCTACACTTCACAGTGGATTTGTTTGAGCAGTAAAGCAAATAACCTTTATAAAAATTGCTCTTAGTTTCCAGTATTTGGTTCAGACATAATTTCTATCACTGTACCTTTTCCTAAAGAATCAATAGAAAGATTGAAAATGAGTCTGAGCTATCAGTCTGCTGTGAGAAGATGGAATTAGTGGCCACAAATAGTATCTTGATTTTTTGAAAGTACTTCTCTTTATCAACATTATACTTCTGTAACTGAAATATGGTGAAAATTCTTTCATGACTATTCTTTTTAACTGTAGTTTAAATAGCCTCAGTTTCCTGCAAGGTAAAGCCATGTTTAAGTGTAGCATTTTCAGTACTAAGCCATCTTTTCAATTTTACTTTACAGATCAACCATTAAAACTTTGAAGGTCATAAACTGTCTGATGGTAGAGCAAAGCCATGGCGACAGATGATAAAGTTGCCATCTTAACTGATGATGAAGAGGAACAGAAGAGAAAATATGTCCTTGCTGATCCCTTTAATGGCATTGCCAGGGAACAGGAGCCACCTTCAAATGAAACACCCTCCTCCACAGAAACAGCTGCTATTCCTGAAGAGGAGATAGACTGGATAGAGAAGCATTGTGTTAAAATAAACAACGATCTTCTAATTTCCAAGGTCTTTTATTTTTTCTTTTACTCTGCCTATGGCTCTCTCTACCCCCTTTTGCCTGTGTATTATAAACAGTTGGGAATGTCACCAAGCCAGAGTGGGTTGCTAGTAGGTATTCGCTACTTCATTGAATTTTGCAGTGCCCCTTTTTGGGGTGTAGTTGCAGATCGCTTTAAAAAAGGCAAAATTGTCCTCCTGTTTTCTCTTTTGTGTTGGGTTTTATTTAACCTGGGCATTGGATTTGTCAAACCTGCCACCTTGAGATGCGTACCAAAGATTTCTCCCACAACTCGCCCCACCAATTCAAGTCACCCGTTAATCACCTTGCCTGCAAATTTTTCCATGATTCCCCCCATCACCACACTACCTAGAATACGGGAGAAAAGGGACCTGCCACCTTCCAATTGGCCCATGATGTTAGATGGGTCCAACGTCACAGAATATGCCACCAGTGCACCCACTCTGCAGCCACAGACAGAAGAATTTACCACTCCTATTACGGACTTGACCTTGAACCAGAGCACTGCAACCCCTGCCCCCCCAGGAAATGTAACCAGGGAGACAACCACTTCTATTATTACTACCACCAAATCTGTACCTTCTGAACAAGTCACACTTGTTTATGATCAGCAAGAGGTTGAAGCTATATTCTTGGTGATCTTGGTAGTTGTGATAATAGGAGAATTTTTCAGTGCCTCTTCTGTCACGATTGTGGACACTGTAACACTCCAGTATCTGGGAAAACACAGAGACCGCTATGGATTGCAGCGCATGTGGGGCTCCCTGGGCTGGGGTCTGGCGATGCTGTCCGTGGGCATCGGGATTGACTACA
The DNA here is from genome assembly GCA_004024945.1 of Uropsilus gracilis. NCBI lineage: Eukaryota > Metazoa > Chordata > Mammalia > Eulipotyphla > Talpidae > Uropsilus > Uropsilus gracilis. The sequence goes on along the minus strand of PVHY01011749.1, from coordinate 3,549 downwards.
CCCACATAGAAGTGCTTGTAGATGGCAAGGGGTGTAAACCCCCTGAGTACCGAAACTACCAGATTGTCTTCATCGTCTTTGGTGTCCTCATGACCATGGCCTTGATTGTGGCTACCCAGTTCCGATTCCGCTATAACCACTTCAAAAATAATGAAAATAAAGGGAAAGAGGTGGAGATCCCTCAAGTGGAGAGGAACAGCTCCACAGAGTCCTCCGAGGAGACACCAACCACCGCAAACCACTCACAGGCCTTCAACTTTTGGGACTTGATCAGACTACTCTGTGGGGTGCAGTATGGCTCAGTGTTGTTTGTGGCCTGGTTTATGGGTTTTGGATATGGCTTCGTGTTCACCTTCCTCTACTGGCATTTGGAGGACCTGAATGGAACTACCACCCTCTTTGGGGTCTGTTCAGTTCTGAGTCATGTGTCCGAGCTGACAGCTTACTTTTTCAGTCACAAGCTTATTGAATTGATTGGCCACATCAGGTAAGAACATGCTTACTCTTTCTGCCCCCAGCAGCTGAATGTCATTTTAGAGCATGCAACTACTTTTAGTGAATTAAAGGATATTGCAAATTGTCTTTTGAACCGGGTTGGGTGTGACTTAAGTTTTCTTTTGCTTTCTTAAAATAGAAATAAAAGGAAGGAAGTAATGAACCTAATTGAATTATCTAAAACAAAGAAAATGGTACTTCCTGTTGGTGTGCTGAGAGATTCTTACAGAAAATGTTTTTGGGTGTAGAAGCATCAGTTTCATGAACTGAATTATTCCACCCATCTCAGGTATTTATGAAAGGGTTTAAGAGGATAAAGTGGATTAGGTTTTTTAAGCCTTCAGTTATTTTCAGCTACTTGCCTAGATAGATCTTGAATATTTGGTGTAGGAAGATGTCCATATGTTTAAGGAGGTTGTAATTGACCCACTGTAATCTCTTGTCTGTGATATTACATGGAGGAGCTTCTTACTTGTATATATTTTTTTCTGAATAGTATTTTTTTAAATATATGTAAAGATTTGTTTACATTTCTTTTTTTTTTCTTGCCATTTGGATGTTCCTTCCCCCTTCCCTTCCTCCTGTACCCCACTTTGGTCACTCCATCATTTCTTTCACTGACATTTGTTAGTCAATTTTTAGTCCATTGAATGACTTCTTCCTTTTCTTTCCTGGAGCAATGTCCTTTTGCCCAGTATAGACATGTTTTCCTGGGACACAGTGGCCTGTACTTAGTTTTCCAGATGTATCTTTGCTCATGCATGTTTGTATCCTTTCAGTGCCTCCTCCTTTTTACTGGTCATCTTCTCCAACCCAGTTTCTGTCACGTTTTGCTTCTTCTTTGCTTTGTAGTTCAGTCTCTGGTATTGGGAGCATTTCTCCCAGTTGATATCCTCATATAAAGTTCTTGATCAGGATAGGCACTGGCAGGTGGTTGGTCAGGCTTGTGGGGCCACTGCCCTCTCTCTGTGGCCTTCCTCTCCCCATGAAGTGGGAGGGTGCCTAGCTCACACTGATGGCATCTTTGAACTAGAAATTCCATTCCCATCTGTGGGAATCTGGGGGTGTATTTCTAAGACACTTTGTCGCTATAGTTGGTCTCACAGCCCTGTGTCCTCGGATCTTACATGTTTGTTTATCCACGGCCTCAGTTTTTTCTCCTCACCTCCATCTTCATGTGTATCTGCTGCTTAATTAGTGATTTTCCTGGTGAGGACTGAAGAGTGACTGGTTTTAGAGCAATCCAGAGGGGGTGGTAATGACCTTCCTTCCCTTAATCCCATCACCCCCACACCCCATTGGCCCATGTGCCTGGCAGTCCCTCCCCATTCTGGTGGGGTTTGTAAGGGGAAGACAGAGCCTTCAGGAGTATAGGTGGCCTGGCCCCCAAGGGAACCAAGAGAAAATCCTTATGTACATTTTTCTTTTCATTCAAAGAGTCTTCTCATGTTTACCTGACACAAAAGCATAGGGCATTTAAAAATCTTCCTTTTACTCAAAATTTCCTCTATGATCCTTTGAGTCAAAAACCATATAAGTGCCTTATATTTCTTGTGTTTTAGATTTACTAAAAACATAAGGTTATTGCTTATAAGAACTGCTCTGTCATTTGCTCTAAAATGCAGAGCCAGCCACACTTAAGGATTCCTACCCGCCTCTAAAATTTGAAGTTCCATGGCTAAAAATAAACCAACTTTGTGGTAATTTTAAATTCTATTTCTATAACAAATTAGAAAAGAGAAACAAATACTAATATGTTTTGAAAAACACTGATCTTTAATTTCCCTCTTACTAATTGAGGAAAACATTTTCTAATTTAAAATTCCAACATACAGCCCTTCTTTTCCCTTCTTTTCCCCCCAAACAATTGTGAATATTTTTTTTGTTTGCTTTGGTTTTGCTCTGGGATGCTGTCTCGATTCATTCTCTTTCTAAAATCTTTGACCGCTTTGTTTTCACTAAACAAAGTCAGGCGTGTGTGGATGCTTCTCAGACCCATGACTCCCCAGGGCACATTCCGGGGGGCCAGTGTGAAAAGAGTCTTGTGATATTAAGAACTTGGAGTGTCTTTTAACCTTGTGAAGGTCATGTTTGCATTCTCTCTGTGGATGACCAGGTTTGCTTAGACACTTCTCTACTTTGTAGGGGTGTGAGTGGAGTCTCCTCACTGCTACCATTCTCTTTAAAACAGTCGTTTATTCTCAGAAAACAAAACAAACCAGGCAGTCCTGACCAGTGAGTGGACTTCCCTGATGTCATTATTTACTCAGTCAATAGCATGAGTTGTATGCATTATGTGTTTGGGTTCTTTTTTCAAATAGGTTCTTCTTACACGCTCAGAAATGAAGTTTCTTTTCTCGCTTTGCCTTTTGTGTGGGGCATATGTTTTCAGGATAAAATCTTTACAGATTACATGAGCTTACATTCATGTTCTTTCATAAATTTTACTCTTTATTTAAAAATCTACAGCTTATTTATCCTTAATTTTCTGGTTTTTGTGTACAAAAAAACATCATTTAATGATATGATAGAAAGTAACTCTTGTGGTCACATACTAGCTCCCAAAAGTCTGCTAGGATTCCATCAATTTGTGGTCATTTATCCCCGTTGGATTTTAATTCTTTTGTTAAAATGTGTCATCATCACTACTTTCAAAAGATTCTGATAGCTACAGTGAGATTATGCCCAAATAGTCAAGTAAAATAGATTATTTTTTTCAGTGAGACTTTTAGGACCTCCGTCAGTTGAGTTTTGGGTGTTTAAAAGTGTAACTGTGACTGTTGAAACTTTTCACTGAAAGAGTAGCATATATTAAAGTAGTTGATGAAGAGAAATCAGCTTTCTGTTAATTTGTAATCTTTGTTTCCCTTGTAGGCTCATAAGGGGAGACCTATCTGTAGTCCTTGTATATGTTTTTCAATATTTTGTGATGGCCTTATTGGAAATGTGCTCTTGGGTGTTAGGTCTTTCATAAAATTGTTAATATCCTAATGTAGTCAAGGTAGATTTTCACAAATTCTTTATGTAGATTTATAATGAAGAAAAAAATTGTAC
>PVHY01011748.1:0-46847 GCA_004024945.1 Uropsilus gracilis | reverse complement strand
GCCAAACAACCAACAACTAAACATCAACTTAACCAAACAACAATTTGCAGAAAAATGGGAGGAGTGACTGAAGGGGGGATACAGAGGGGGGATATGGAGGGAGGAGGAAGGGAGATATGGAGGGAGGAGGAGGGATCAATTAATGCACAATTGTGACTAATCAATAAAATGAATAAAAAAAAAGAAATGAATAAGTTAGTTTAAAAATAAAGAGCATTCAAAAAAAATACATTTCAACCAGTTTGACATTTAAGGCCACTGTTTCCTTTGGATTGCCCATTGCTATAACTGGGTTAAGTCTCTTATTGTTACTGTCTTGTTATCTCTTCCTTTAGATTTCTCAATACTTGCTTTATATATTATGGTGCTGCTGCTAGGTGCATATACATTGAAAAGTGTTGTCTTCTTGTATGGTCCCTTTATCACTATATTTTGTCTATTTGTTTTGCTATCATTTTTGACTAGACTATGTTAGTTGATATCATTTTATTAAAAATGTTTCCCCCCCCAAAAAAATTAGCTATTGCCTAGGCTTTCGATGCCTCGAAATCCCATTAATAAAATGGGGATTAAAATGGTACTTATCAAAAAAAAAAAAACAATAAGCTGATGCCACAATCCATACACGTGCGCCTTCCTGTCAGTCTAACTTCCTCCCCAACAAATGAACAAGGAAATCATAGTTGATCTTCACAGATCATGTATACAGTGCTATGCAATTTACATTTATTATTCCAGGCAATCATGACTTCTACCCACAAGAGCTAGTTCTGTTTTGTAAATGGCAAATCCAAAATTAAAAAGCACTATGTCCAAGTTGACGGTAAGGGTCAGGGCCTGTATTAGAACCCAGTAAGTGTCTGGTTCACTCATCTCTGAGAGGTAAAGTGTCTTCATTTTGATATGTAGTAGAGCTGGGACAAGAATCCAGGTTTTTTGACACCTCACTTTATGCTCTTGATGTTAAGTTATGAGTTTCCTTTCCATGCTATAATTACTGTACTAATCCAAGATGTTTGATTGAACCTGGTTTCCTTTAGTAGGAAAAAAATCCAGTTCTCAGAAAAATTAAGAGGCAACATTTAGTAATTTCCCATTTTTTCCTCTGTTGTGTCTGAATTTTTGAAGACCATTTTGTCTTCACCGCTAATATAGCTATGGTTTTATCACAATTTGAGTTGATTTTCCTAAGCCTATGTTGGGAAAAGAGGGGTCATGACCTCTTTAATGCTTGGGAAGAAACCAAACACAGCTTCACCTTGATTAAATAATATTGTATATTTTCTTCCTTCCTATTAGGCTTCCCTTCTGATCAGCGATTGTGGACTTGGGCTACTTTCCTCCAATATGGTCCAAAAAGTGGAAAATGTTTTGTCCTAATCAAAATTTTCCAACATAAAACATCGGAGAAAGACTAATTCCTAATTACTACAATGTTGAGATGATTCTATCTGAAACAAGTTGGAATTCCACTACCCTCTTCACTTCAGTCCTTTATTGTTTGGCCAGAAGTAGTTATTAGGTTTTTATGATCCAGAACAAGGAAATGGATAGTGATTCATTTCCCTCATTTCTGGTTGGATGGCATCCCTCTGTGACCCAGGGCAATACAATAAACTAGGTCTCGGGGTAGTTTAATCGTCATCTACTTCAATATGATTCTGATAGTAAGATAACAAGATGTAACAACAATGTTTGAAAGTGGATGCAAAGGGAATTCTCCTATGCCAGCTACAGAAGGCAGTCTCAGCTTGAAAGGACCTTTGCCCTTATTTTATTCAAGATGAACAGTGCATGGAGCCAGAAGAGCAGAGTTAGCGTGATACCAGCTTGCCATATACCACAGGAAGATTTTTTATTTTTATTGTTTTAGCCTCTTAATCTTAAAAAAAATGTATGGGGAGAAAAGTATAGGAAAAGAAAAAGTATGGATTGGTGGAGTAATATATGGCATGAACATTGACGTTTCATAGGATTTGGTCCTTATATGTTAATAATCTAATAATTTACAGAAAAAATAATCAAATCACAGAAGAATCCTTTATTAGAAGCAATTAAATTTGAAATTGATTTGTTTATTGCAGTGTCAAGTAAAGCAGAGAACTGAACAGTTTATTTTAACATTAAACTACATGTACATGTATGTATCTGTTTTTTGACATAAAGACCAGGACTCTTTGAGTTTGGTGCCACCACTAGGTAGTTTTGCCTTCTTGAAAAAAACACAAACTTAGCTGAGGACCTACTCTGAGTTAGGCACTTTCAATCCTCCCAGTATCTCTTTGGGTAGTATGTATTATTACTCTCATGAGGTTAAAGAACTTGCTTAAGATTACAGAGTCAGTAAACAGTAGATGTAAGATGAAAACACAGGTCATCTTGCTTCCAAATTTACAATCTTATCCAGAACAATGTCATCTTAAATTTTCATTTCTGGGTGCCTTAAGAGAAGGTTTTTTAAAAAAACTAAAGACCTTTATGAAGTAATCCATGAATCCTTCCAGACTTTTCACACAAAACCTAACAGTAACTTTTTGTTATCCATTTTCATTACATTGAAAGTATTTTCATAAAAACAACAGATTTCCTTCCCAATTGGTATTTCATTAGTTTATGAAATGTTAAGTCAAATTATGAAACTGAAACTGAACACACAGAATTACATGATCTGTGAACAATTTATAAACATATAATTGAAATAAATTGATTTGGAAACAAAAACAACTGTTTTTAGGGCAGATGATAATTAGTGGGGTTAGAAGTAGGCATGGCATGAGTGTGACTGCCCAAGAGTATTCAGTCTTCTCCACTGGTTTGTATGTTTTACAGTTGAAATGAAGATTACCAATTAATCCATAACTCCTTCAAGGTCAGTTAAGAGAGACTCTGACATAATTAAATTTAGGTCCAGGCATGGTGGTGCTTGCCTGTAGGTGGCAGCCTAGGAAGCCACGGCAGGAGCCAGGGATCGGGGATTGGGTTCTGCTGGGGGCACATAATGAGACCTAGTCCCCCCAAAAATAGCTGGGTGTGGGGGTACGCACCTGTAATCCCAGCTACCTGGGAAGCTGAGGCTGGGGATTGCTTGAGTCTGTGGTACCCTGGGCAACGTGAGCCTGAGGTTCCACAGGCAAAAATAGCGAAAACTAGTCTCAAAAAAAAAACACCAAAAAAATAATTAAATTTAAGCTATGTTTTGCCACAATCAAAGTGGGATAGGAATACAGTGATGCTTTATCTTATGATGAAGATCATAACTGTATCGTCAAGATTCCTGAGGAATGTGTTGTTTTTCTTAAAAATTAATGTGTCATATAATTGATTTTATATGTGTTAAGAATACAATATACATATAGTATATATATGCTGATGTAAAACATGTATAAAATCTATGATGTGAATATGATCATTTTACATTTATAGTCCTTTTCTTCAGCTTTCAGACCTATTCAAATAGATTTGCTGTATTAGTTTCCTATTTTGCTGTAACAAATTACCACAAATTTAGTGACTCCAAACAACACATAGTTGTTAGCGTTTTGGAGGTCAACACTGTCAAAAATTTAAAGATGTTCAAATTAAAACTGATAGTAGCTTGTTTCTTTCTGGAGGCTTCAGGGGAGAACTAATTTCCTTGCCTTTTCCAACTTTGGGGAGTCACCTGTATTGTTGGACTAATGATGCCCTTCATGCACTTCCTCACATGTCTCCAATCTCTTGCCAAAATGAAGTCATAGTTTTTCTTCTCTTGCCAAATCTTGTTTCTCCCTCTTATAAGAACCCATGTGATTGTACTTAACACCCACTTAAATAATGCAGGATAATCTCCTGATCTGAAGATCATGAGCCTAATCACACCTGCAAAGACCTTTCTACCATGTTCAGTAATATAATCACGGGTACCAGGGATTAGGGCACAGCTATCTGTGGAGGTCATTTTTCAGTCTATCACACTGGGTGTAATTAAGAGCTGAAGAAGTAATTTCCATAAGTAAACTGAAAAACTAATCAGGTCAATGTTCCAAAAAGGTATGCCTAGAATGCCTAAACTGTAAGAAATTAAACAGTAATTTAACTTTAAAAGCAATTTAAGAGCTTTGGTAATGGATTTCACATGAATTTGGGAACTGGTAGCATACATGACTCGTTTCTTTTAAAAAAACAAAATCTATTTCAAACATAAGGAAAACACCTCCCTCCCACTTGTCTTCCCTCTTTCCCTCTTTTGCTCTTAGGTTCTTTCCAGTCTTCCCTTTTTCTCTCAGTTTTGCTCCTCTCCACATTATTTATAAATCTACATAAGTTCTTGAGTTTCAGTCATTTCTCAATCAATTTTGATTAAATAAAATTCCAGCCTGAATACATTTTCTCTGTTACCAATCCTAAATGGAAAGGGAGTACATATTTGAGAAAAGATGATGCTAGCCTCACATATAAAATATGTAACCCAAACAAATATAAACAGAGTATTTTTCCATTAAATTAGATTAATTAGTTTTACCTCATGCTGTTTATTTCCATCGAGAAGAACACTCTAAAGCACTTTGGCTACTCTGAATTCCCATAGGGCCCATAATGTTATTAGTCTTTGGGGTGACATCAGTTTTTCTACATCTGGCACTTATGAGTTATCTCTAGCTTTCTCTATAGAGGAACTAATACTAGGGGATTTTCTCTACCTAAAAGATTTTGCTTGTGGTTTATTACCTCCTTTTAAAAATATCAAAATTTTGTAATGACTTTATTCCTTTTAAATCATTGAGTTGCTTTATGTACTTCTAATGTCAATCTTAAATCTTCCATTCGCCATTTCTACAGGCCACCTCCTCAGTTAATCTAATGATTTTGAGTGGATTTACTCTCTAACCATTTATAAACATCTGTAAGAGTTTAATGCAAAAACCCCTCTAAATTGTAATCAGTAAGTGATTGAGTATACTGAGTAATTTTCCTTTTCTTTGATTTTAGAGAATATTTTTCATACTTAATATTGTATAAATTCTATAGTAGAACATACTATGTTACAGTAAAAATAATTTGTAATCATCAATGTAGTACAGTAAAATAATGTATAAGTTCACACTTTATATTGTATAAATTCCATATTAGAACATACTACATGCTATAATAAAATAGTAATTTTTAAAATTGTTAACAATATATAGTAAAATGATAATAGATAATAATTATCTGTTGTGGCAGAGATGTTGGTTCTTTCAGAAAATGGTTTTTGTTAACTTCTGTACAACAGCACTGTATTTTGTAAAGAAGTCTCCATCTAATCTTGTATCTTTTAGTTTTTGTCTCCAATTCTTACCCTTTCTGTATATGTGTATGAAAGGAGCTAAAAAATACAACTCGGTAAAATTGAGGAAAACATTTAGTTAGAAGAATACAAAGAATTCCACCAAGTAAGTTATGAAAGCTCAGTTAAGATGGTCTAAGTTGAAAAAGAAATTAAATCCAGTTATAACAACAAAAAAATCATACATAGTGAGTCCAATGCAGGGGATACCTTTAAGGGGAGGCTCAGCACAGTCAGTGGAGACCTTTTCGGGTTTTGGGGTTCCTGGGTAGATTAAATGTAGACTACTCTCATGTTAGGGTACAGTCCCAAAAGAGAAAAGACAAAGCCCTGCTCACCAGCCTTCCTGGCAGAACCCCAGCTCTCCCACCCTTCATATGGTCATATTACCTTCTTAAATATAAAAACTACAAACACACTACCTGCTATTATTCAACAATCAAACACACTCTCTGTACTGTTCAATAATCATACACTCTATGTTGCTATTGCAATATTGAACAAGCCACTAAGACTACTGAAAAGAAGGAACAGAACTGACATCTTCTAAACCACAAGAACCTACCTGAATATCATTTTGTCTATAAAGATATTACTCTTCATTGTAAGTAGCCTCTGTTCCTTTGAGTCAACTGCATACTTTCTTGAAGTAATCCTAGTCCTATAAATATTTTTTGTAATATGCAAAAAGTAGCAACAGTGGAAAGGAATATTTATCTCCTATTAATAAGAAGAATGTGTGGAGTAAAAAAAAAACATCTTTTTCTCCTGTAGGCCTGATTAAAAAGGAAAATGTAGCACACATGAGACTGCGTGTTCCCTATGCCATTTTTTTTCTACAAAGACATTCCAAATCTCCCTAGCAGGTGGATTAGGAGCATTTCACTAAGTTCTAGCCAATGGGATGCAGACAGAAGCGGCATCCCATTTCCACATCTGCTTATAAAAAGTCTGTGCACAATAAACTCTTAGGCTCTCTTTTTCCCTGTAGTAGAGATTATGCAAGTCACATGTTCACATGGTAACATTGCAAGATGTTGGTAAACTAAATTTCTGGTTCCCAAATGGAGGAGGACCCCTATCAGAGTTTAGAGAGACTAACATCCAATGTCTTTATCCACAATGACTTTGAATCAAAGTAGCAGCCTTTGTATTTATAGCTCACTTTATATCTTCTGTAATGGCAATGATTCTTCCTTCAAATAGCCTTAATTTATGATATGAATTTCCAAGTAATTATCTTTTTATTTCTTGTTTTTAATTTATAATCATCTGAAAAAATCTATTTTTCTGTATTAAGTATCTCACAGACAAATTATAATTTGCAGGCTCACTACTTTTATTATAATGTCCCAAAGAAAATATCACAGAAATCTTATCAACACAAAATTTATTATACAGCTATACTATTTGAAATCATACAGAGCTATAAAGTTTTGCTGTTCCTCCAGCTTAGTAGCTCTATTAGCTCCAACCCTGCCACAGGAAGTAATTAAAAATTCTGGAAAGAATCATACAAACGGCTGGAAGGCATAGGAAAATAAGCAAAAGCCTGTAGATCCTGGGGGAGATTTAAAACTTGGAAGAAGGAACAGGGTACAGTGCCAGTTTCTATGTTTAACTTAAGGACAGAAAAAAAAAAGCTATCTCCACACATAGCAGCTAAAACAGAAAATCTGTAATATTTCTGGCCTGAAGAAGTAGAGGAAAAAGTCGAGGGCAACCACAGCCACTGGAAAGCACGAAACTGACACCAGAAAGGAGTCAGCCAGGGCATGCATTAATTTCTATCAATTTCGCTCAGGTCTGTGGCTCACCCCTGAACCATGCATATGCTAGCATAGGCTCAAATTAACACAGCTAAATCTAGTAGAACTAAATGTTGAGATGTTGCCAGTTTAGGAGGTTCATTCCATGCTGTTTGAAACCAACCAAATGATATACCTGATTTAAGAAGAAATGCAAAATATCAACATCTAGAGTCTCCAGGATATAATGCTCACAATATCCAGGGTAAACTCCAAAATTGTACAGCAAAACAGAAAAAAATGTAACTCAATATTTAGGAGAGAAGACAATCAGAGATCAAGCCTAATGATCTAGTTGTTTATTAGTCAGGGATATTATAGGAGCCATTTTCTGAAGAGATAGTGGCACCCCCATGTTCCTTGGAGCATTATCACAATACCCAAGGGTGGGAAACAAACTAAGTGCCCAAGACAAATTAGCGGATAAAGAAAATTAAATAGTTACAAACAAAAAAAAATAAAACTTGCCATTTATAAAATCATAGATGAACCTTAAGTGAACTATATCGGATGGAAAAAGACAAACAAGACATGATTTTACTCATATGTGCTACACAGAGAAGTCAAACAAACAAAAGAACTAAACAAAACAAAAATAAACTTTAGGCTATCAGGCCAAATTAGTGGTTACTAATTTGGAAGGAAGGGGAGGTGGCTAAACCAAGTTAACAGATCATTTGTATGATGGATAGAAATGATCTTTCATTGGTGAGCTTAATGTAGTATATACAGACTGATTTATAATGATGCACACGTGAAACTTACATAATGTGATAATGCGATGTTACTTCAAGAGAACACTTTTAAAAAATAAATAAAGGAATGATTTTAATTTTACTCAGAAAGTGAAAATGCTCTGACAAAGAATATAAAGACAGGGAATCTCAACAAAGACATAGGAACTATGACAAGCTCAACAAAAATTCTAGAACTGAAATCAGAGATTCAGTTTACCTCTCAATTATGGATTAAAAATTAAAAATAATTTTCAGTAACATAGTAGCATAAGGAACAAAATACACTTATTCCTCCTTACCATTTTCTCCAAGTTCCTATTACAGAGTAATCACTGAAAAGAGTCACATGTGGGGTGAGCAATTTAGTAAGGAGTGGTGAATTCCCTTCCCTTCCTTGAAGGACTTAAAAGTCTTAGATTTCTATGAAATTGAAACCATTCACCTTTATTATGAAAAATGTACTGAAAGTATCTTTGTTACAAGTGATTTATATATCCTAACCAGACTAAGAGTATTGGGAAAGAATCTTTTTTATAATAACATTAAAAATCCTTGATAGACATTTTTTGTCTCATCACTCTTATGTTAATGACAGATCATTTCAAAAGACTTAGAGAATGTAATTAGAGTAACTTCATGTTAAAGATCTACAATCCTCAAACTATTCTTCCTATCACTGCCTTTCTTCCTTTAATTTTATCCTCTTGAAATTTTATCTCAAACCCCATTTCCACTTAAGGGCAGTTTTGGTGTTTTTTTTTTTTTAACTTTTCCTCCATTACACAGCAATTAGTTTGTAAGGGAAAAATATAGTTAATTACAAAGTAGTAAGTGGGTGGCAAGAAGAAAGACAAGGAAGAGGGAATAGGTGCTAAGGATAGATAAATGTTACAGAAATCTTAGAGAAAAGGGAGTTTCCAGCCATAGCCTGGATTAACTCTCTTAAATTTATTTCTTACTTTCTGGAAACAGCCTGTCAAACTATATAAAATGTGCTAAACACGGTTACAACATTGCATTTGGTGCATTCTGAAAAACTGCTTGCAAAAGCTTTCAAGAATGAGAAAAATATATATCATGATGCCTAGAAGATGTACATTTTATGAGTTTGCCAATATTTTATATAGTGGTACAACAGCTCTTCGTGACATAATTATTAAGGAATTGGCCAGTGTTACAGCAGCTCTTTATGACATTTATAATGGAACTGGCCTTTTAATTCGATCTTATGTCAGGCATCTTTTAATGTGATGACTGCCATGAACACTGCTTTGTTCTTTTGTTTTCAATTCAATTTCAAAACATACTGTATGAATATTTTTCCATTCTTTGTTCACCAATATTTAACAGCGCTCCAGTACTTAAAAAGAAGAGTAGACAAAACCACATATATTGTAGTGAAGATAATGTTAATGTCATTTTGAAAGATGACATTCACAATCATCTGTCATTACTAATAATTTGCACTGGGTGTTTTTTGACAGTGATATTGGAGTTCAGGGCTTTTTGCCTAATCTGAGTAGCACCCTCTCCTCATGATTTGATTTTCCCCATTGTGTTCCAGGCTCTCTTCATGTTCCAAGCAAATGCTGAATTATAAGAATCAGTGTGTTTCTCATCAAAGCCCTCATGTCATCAGATTAAAAATAATAAAGATAACTCTAAAAGTCCAAATAAATTAATAATGATATTCATTAATAGCACCATTCCTCTCTTTATCTGCCCATTTTTTCCCCCTAAGCTGATGTTTTGAGGAGTCCACAAAAGATCTTCATAGGTCTTCTGAGATTTTCTTTTTACTCACAATTCGCAGAACAAAGAATAATTGTGCCCTATGGCAATAGGCACAATGACACTTGTGCTTATTTTTCCTTAAAAGTGAACTATTGTTTCTGTTGTGTGCATTCACTGCCTTCCTGATTCCCTTCCAAGTTTCTTACTGTGTGAAATGTTTGTTGCGAGCTGATATAATGAAATCACAGACTACAAATCTATTTCTAGTTTTATTTGTCTTTTCAGAACAGGGGTGAATGCCAAGTCTTTCCACAACTTTCTGATGAAACACAGTAACTCAGAACTGCTTTTAAATTGAAAGCCTGTGGAGGTAAGATGCCTGTGGAGGGTGGCTGTTCCAAGACTCTGCAAGACCAGTCTCCCAACAAGAGAGTCACTGGAAGGACTCATGGTCACCATATAAATCTGTGCCGATGGCTAACACTCATTACAGTAACATTGTAGGGACACACAGTCAGATCATCAGGGAAAAGGCAGAAGCAGAATCTCAAGAATCCATGTTCACACCTCCTGATAGTCTCCCCTCTCTTAGAGCACATACTTTATCCAGTAACAAAAGCATAATATGTGTGTGATGTTTCTGCTTAGGATTTTGAGTGGGGTTCTGAGTGGAAGTTGACAACATAGGCATTCTTGGTCAACCATATATCCAAATTCTAGGTTCCCAGATGGAAAGGGATTCAGCATAAACAATATTGTTAGCACAAACAGGTCAGGCACAGTGAGCATGCTTATAAGTTCTGGGAAAGAGGACACATGCCTCCCTTCCCCAATCCAAGTTCTCAGATGCCAGTAAGGGTGATCCTCTCTAAGGATAGCAGTCTCTGGCACTGTAGGCTTTTTACTGCATGGTGGTCAACCAAACTAAACTCACAGATAGAACATTCCGGAATACCAGCAATTTACCTAAGCATAAATGTCCTTTATACTGTAGGCTATCTCAGCAAAGTTTTGTGATAACATTATTGTCTGGCTAGAGATCTAGATTTTCCAGTGTAATTTGTCAGCTTTTATTTATGAAGGGAAATACAAACTGAAAAGTCATAATAAAAACACAATTGATCTTTCATTCTTCTGTCAGTGGTCTCATTAACCCGCTTGAGTAGGTATTCAATTAATAGGTTGTTAGAATTAATTTGAGTGCCAACATAATTCCTCTCTGAGCCTACTGAAGAGTAAAAGCCTATTATGGCACTTTGGCTCCTTTAAGTTTCCATAGACCTGGAGATTTACTTTTTAATAGGTGACTTGAAGTCACTGTATATTCTTGCTGTTCATCTCTACTTTTAATAAAGAAGCATTTGACATACTTATCAGTTTAACTCGTCTTTTTTTAATATATTTTCCCTAACATTAAGAATCAACTGCTCATTTTTAAGCACATTCTAAAAATATTTTAGCATGCAAAATCCTATTACCTGATACATACTTTAAATGTTGATATTGTACCATTATATTGCATGTATTTTAGTCATAGATAAACGATAAATGATCCTTTTGGGCAAGTTATCCCTACACTAATCTCATTGGGATGTATTTTTTTTGTCAGGCCCTTTGTCTATTTGTTTTTATTTATCCAGGAAGTGATTGGGATAAATTCACTTAGGTAATCAAAATGATTCTATTTCATTTAATGGGATTAGGACAGAGACTGGGCCTAGAGTGGTATGTAGGATACTGACTAGTGCCCTGAAGACTAAGATTTTAGTGCTCTTATCTACCACCTACTGTGTGACCCTGTGTCTCAACTCTCCTTAACTTCCTTATATGCAAAATATGGGGAACATAATAGTGCTTCCTTTTGAGCATTGAAAGAATTTTAAAAAGTATATGAAACTTAGTAAATTATGATATTTCAATGATGACATTACTATTTTATGACTGAGAATAATTCAGGGTAGAATTAAAATGTAAACATAAATTTGGGCAGCTGTTATCACTGATGTCAACTTAAAAAAAATAGAGTGCATGTTTACAACCTAGTATTCTTGGCAGACTTTCTCAACAATATTCTTCAAAGTCAAAATACATCTTAAAAACATTATTTTGGATTAAAACAATTTGAATATACACATGCACACATTGAATACAGGAACAAAAATCATTATAAATAAATAAACTTCAGTAACTACATCTCTGTAAATTTATAATAGTACAAATAACTCAGGAAAAATTCTCCTTGTCAATTGTCCTAAAATGGCAATGAGCTTGAATTTTGTATGTGGTTCTTTCTTCGACAACTGAAATATTTGAAGATGATACCATGCTGCTTGTGATTATGGTTTTTCAAAAGTGCACTTTCCAAAGCATACATGGTATATGCTAATCATGAGACATTATAGAAAAAATAGGCTTTATATAATTTGCAATTAGGGTTAAGATGGCTAATTTCAGCTTGATTTGTGTTTTCATACTGCGAAACATTACATATTTTAACTTATTTCTTTTGAAGCAATAAATATAATCTTATGGTTTTCAGAATATACTTTCAAAGACCTAATGTACCCACTAAAGTGTCTAACAGGAAACTTTAGTTTGGTACTTAAAACTATGTTTATTAATTATCAGGGAACTTTTTAAAAGGTTCAAAATTAATCCCCCGCTCTTTGCTCAGGAGACAGGTTTGGGAGGCTTAAATAGATAAAGTTGCCATGGGAAGTTCCCCTTGAGCCTGACCTTCCTTGGCCAGACAAACCAGGCCAGCTCCAAGAATGCAAAAAGTAGGGCCAGTGCACTCTGTGGCAAAGGTCAGTGCTCCCAAACACCCCACCGGGTAACTGGTGCAACCTGCCACTCCAAGTTAGAAAGGCCTTGAAAGCAGAATATAGAAAAGCCTGAAATCCTTCTTGGTGGGTAAACCTCTCCCATTTTGCCCTCTGCTCCCCTGCAGGGTATTCCAGTAAATCTAACTCTTCTGTTCTCCATTGTCTCTGGTAAATTCTTTCACTTCCATACCTCTAGCTTCACCCCAATGCCACACCGCTACATTATTTATTATATCTGTGCATGAAATTGGTTTTATACACAACATAAATTAAGTGGGCTATGGGTTGTTTTAGTAAAATATTTGCCATTAGATTTTTTTAAAAAAGCAAACTTATTGAATGAATTAAAATTGAATTCCATTTATGTAAACATTGGTTTTTAAGTCCATGCATGAAAACAGGCTTGACATAAAGTCATAAAAAGCAACCTTAAATCTCAATGCTGTGCAATAAAGGTACTTTATTCTTCATGTGTGTTACATGATTACTGTGAAAAGATGGTGCTCTGCCCCTGTTTGTTTATATAGCAGGAGCCAGGCTACAAGAGCCTCTATGTGGTGTAGTGGGGAGTGGGGAGAATTGGCTGACACAATACCTTTTAGATAAATACTATTGCAAATAAACATCAAACTTGGGACATCATCCCCTCATCCTCTCCAGGCATGTAAAAAGGGAAATAATCTGGCCTGCCCTTAGACCCAGAATAGGTCTGTGGTTGTATCAGCATGAAAATTAAAAACCAACGCTGATTAGAGTATTAGAGTTACATAGCAAATGGGCAATGTGTGTGTATACATATATATCCCCACCAGCATACAACATGTACAGAACAGTGACGACCACCTTCAAAAATGAAAAAAGAGCAACTGAGAAATTAGGAAGTATTTCTTTCAGTAGCTTTTCTGTTTATGCCAAGAAGCATTTGCTCATTGGTGCTACATCTTTCTCCATCTGAATAGAGAAAGGAATAATCTAAGTCTCTCTGTGTGTAGTCACTAGATGAATCAGACACATTCCAGTGACTGCTTTCTTGCATAGACTTGGTAACATTGCTCTTTTTTGAGGCCCTGTTGGAGCTAAACAGATATTGAACTTGCTTTATTTTTATTTTATTTTCTAATTTTCATACAATATTGGTCATATTTGCATGGTTCTTATTCCCATTAGGTATGGCCCTCCATGCCATATTGTACCCCTATCCTTCCACCCTACTCCCCCTTTCCCCCTTCCCCCATCCAGTCACTCCAACTCCTCACACTGTAAGTCACTGGTCCATATTTGACCCAACATTGAACTTGCTTTAGACAAAAAAGTATAAGGCTCATTTCTGGCCTACAGCTTTAAGCACATGTGTGTAATATACTTGTGTCCTTTTTCATGTGCCCTGTGACAGTACAGCAACTTTCCAGATGCTGGCAGCTGTTGCGGCACATTGGAAAATCCCTCATGCCTCTTGGGCTGCATCAGATACTGAAAACAGTATCTGATGGGTTAGCAAAGGAAAAATAATTAAAAAAAAACCAAAGTATGGAGAATTTACATGGTTGTAAATGCTACAGAACAATGTGGATAGATGAGGGATATTTATCCTGTGTTTAAGGACCTAAGGCATCACTGGGAGACTTTGTGCTTTAAACCCACTGGTTCTTTTCAAAATTTGTGGCAAAATTTGGGGTCTAGAACATCCTGACTGATAGAGCCTGTACATTATATAGAAATAATCGAAAATTTGACTTTTCTAGTTTCCACCTTTGCATTTCTCAATGCTGACAGACCACATTTCCAGTCATTCATATAACTGTTATGCTTTCACTTCTGCCATTGCCTTAGTGAACCTATGATCAGTAAAAGGCAGGAAGTATTGTGCAAGCAGACGGAGCATGGCATTTGGGGAAGACTTAGCGTTTATTTTACCTCCCATCAATAGCCCCTGTCTTCTCCTCTAGTTATATTCACCTGGCAAGTGGTCCTTATTGGGTGAAGGATGGGAAGTGTGAAAAGTTAAAGATACAGGGCAAGGAAAACAATGATTACAACAGCAATAATAATTTTCATTTGTTTGTGTGCCGGTCCTCTGCAGTGTACAGTTGCAAGTGCTTGAAATGTATGAACTCATCGAATCCTTAAAATAACCTATGAGGTCAGAGCTACTATATTTACATTTTACAAATAAGGCAGTGAGATGTTAAGGGACTTGTCCAAGCTTATCTTTTGGAAATAGCAGTGCTGCAGTGCTTACAGCTCTATAAGAATATGTTTCAGGAGCTGCTATATTGTTATGTCAAAATTTGAATGTAAAAACAACAAGAAGTTATTTCTTTTAGTGTTAGAGCTTTCAGATTAGCCAAAAAACAAAAACATATGATGTAAGTGAAAAGTAGCGCAATTATTATTTAGCAAGGAAGGATAAAGAGGACACAGACTCAATTCCTTTTAGACACACTTCACTCTTCTCTTTTTAGAGACCAGGCAGATGTATGAGTTCAACTATGTCCTTGACCTTTTCCACTCCTCCTGCCTCCTGCCTCCTGCATTCACTCACAATAAATTCATTCACTTTCTGATGTGCCAGGCAGCTTGCCAGTCTCACAACCAAGTTCAGCCAAAGGAGAAACTCACTGTGTAGAGAACTGAGGTTCACAGTTACTGTTTAGATCTGTACTTTTTATTCAGCACTATCCATGGAGCAGCTAAATAGGAACATTGCCCTCCACACCCTGGGTGGAGAGAAACACTGGCAGATCTGAAGAACTAATCATTTAGGAATATATTACACTCAGATTGGATATTAGGTGGAATGCTGAAGTTAACATTCTTTCCTTAGTGTTTTTCATCAGGAAGAAAGAAATGATAAAATTGATTAGAATCTCTTGGAGGATATTTTAAAATTTAAGTATTCCTGCCCTAAAGCACTAAGCATAGCTCTACATTGTTACAGTTTGAAAATAGCCATGGAGATTCTGGGCAATCCCAAAACTCCTGATCTAGGAGAAACATTCAAATTTGCTACTAGGAAACTATCCGGTTTACAAACATCTAGAGGAAATAATTCCATGCCCAGATCTCCTTAGACATTCACAAACACAGTGGTATGCATAGAAGGGAATTAATAATCTCTGTGAGGATTTTATATATTATATATTAATAATCTCTATGAGGATTTTATCATATATTTTTATGAAGGGATGCACAATTTGCCACCCTATATTATGCTTCTTTGGCATAAAGATTATCTCCATCTGGTTACTTTTACGAAACAACCATGTACAGACTCAGTTCCGAAAACCTAGCAGAAGTTAACCTTTGTAAGAAAAATTACATTTGTAAGGGAAATCCCCATTTATAAGGATGTCTCCTTCTCTGAACAGGAAGAAGAGGATAAACAAATCTCTAGAACCTCTTACCACTGGAGAAGGCAGGGGCCTGTATCTGTATAACATCATCATACTTGTTAAGCTTGTTTTTTTCTGGTAACCTTCACAACTGTCCTCCCCAACCCCCACCATCTTTTGCAGTTTGCTGGAGATAGTAGTTAAGGAAGTTTTGTGGTTTATTTCTGGGAGTTACTCTGTTTCCATGGGAAGCTATCTATATTATAGGACTTCAGTTTGTTTTCCTCCCATGAACACCTTTTACTACAGGAAGGTCTCAGCCAAGAGCCTGACAGGGGAGATGTAGTGAAACTGGGGGTCCATGTAATGGACCTTTGTAATGCTTTGTAATGCTGCATTAGGATTGTACCATTGTGCCCTAGTGGGTGGAAACTCAAAGAAGGGAAGCTGAGGTTTCTTGTGAGAGGGGCAGAGAGAGGGGATTTAGGAAGCAGCGGGAATGGAGAGCAGGGTAGAAAAGCTGGAGAGAGGAGAAAGTGGCAGAGTAGCAAGGAAGCTGGGGGCCCTGCAGCTGCTGCTGCCATGAGTGACAGCAGGGCAGGGAAAAAAAAGCCATGTTGTGGACTTCCATCCCCAGATTGGGCTGGCGAGGGGCCTGGGGAAGCATGCTGCAGAAACTTGTGGCCTGTGTAAGCTGAATTGAAAACTAGGTACTTGGAAATGTGCTTCAACTTAGTAACTGAAAAGCCTGGCATTTGTCTGGAGACCTGAAGAGAACTTGGAGTGCGTCTGAAGTGGCTGCTGCTGTTGTTTCAAGTGAGTCTTGGTTCGGCCATTTCAGGGTTGAAGCAGAAAGAATGCTGGAGCTATGCCTTTTGGAGAAGGATTGATGATGCTGTCTTGGTTTCTGTTTGATTTGAATCTCCCACTGCTGGCTTGAAGGTAGGATGCCATTTTCTGGACACATGTGACTGAAGGACCCACATGGGGCTTTTTGGACTCAGAGACTGAACTGTGTGGTAAGATAACCAAAGGGGTACCTTGTAGCCTCAGTGACTCTTACCTATTTTGTCTTTTTAGTGAATAAAATTTGTTTTTGCCTCTTTTAAGATAGTTTGGTATTATTACTGCAGTGTGGGCTGGGAATGAACCTGATGAGTGGATGAATTTAAAGGGGCAGCTGCTTGTAATTTTAGGTAAGTTTCCTGCTTTTTTTTGTTTTGTTACCTGATTTCAAACCCAGAAATACAGCAAGAAAATTATTTTCACTCTCCTAGACTTACCTCCTTTATATAATCTCTTTCAGTTTATTGGATAAAGTGCTGGCCTAATAGAAGGGTATACCCCAACAAATAGCAAAGTTCCCAGGTAATGCTAATGATCCAGGGATCACAGCAGAGAGCCGGTTTCTTTGACTTACCATAGCTCTAGAAAGGAGTGACTGTGGCAGTTTGAGAATCATTACCATAGTGCATCTCACATTCGATGCATCTCAAGTGTGTGGATTCTTTCCATTGCCATTTGCTGGGCACTCCATCTTGATAATTATGTCCCACTGCTGGAGATTTCTGAGAACTCCTATCCATTTACTCTGCCTTAGAAATAATAGACCTGAACATTTATTTTTTGTGATATAACTTTGATATTTACTAAACACTCTGATAACAGGAATGAAGGAATTAAGTGCCAGCCAGAAACTGGAAACTCACACATACCTTCACATACAGCCCAAGATTCTTCCTACCTACCTCTTTCCCCATCTTTTCAGGTATATTATTGAAAAAGTACAAGGCAGGAAGGCCCTCATATTCACAAGTAAAGAATGTTCAAGTGTCTGATAATGTTTTGGAAAGTAATATGAAAACACATCTTCACAAACAGAAGGGATGTGGTAGGCCTATTTCTAAAGATTCCCTTTGCCTAGTAATTCAAACACTAATCTAGGTGCTATTAAAATGGAACTTGGCAGATACAATTAATCTGCTTATTGTATTTTTCACAATCAATACAATTATAGGTTTATCAATAATGGGTGACCAGTTATTAATCAATTAATGTTAAAATAAGGAGGATATCCTGGATTATCTGTGGCCCTGATATAGGAGGATATCCTAGATTATCTGTGGCCCTGATATAAATTAACCCAGAAAAGCCAAACAGAAAGGCAGAAGTGTCAGAAAGACATAGCCGAAGGGGAAAGTGCAGGGAAGATGCAATGCTACACAGCAGGATCACAAAGATTTAAAGTGTAAGAGGTGGCGCTCCTGTCAACATGATGGAATAGATAGCTTCGAATCACCCTCTTCCCTCAACATAACTATAAAAAGAAATTTGTTCAAAGTAAAATCTAGAAGTTCTCGAATTTTTTCAAAGAGGGTTCAGCATAAGCTTGGTGGCTTACAGGGAAGGAGAGGGGGGAATGAAGGGGAGTGAGACCAAGATCAGTTACATGAACCACAAGAAATGTTGGTGGGTGCCATCCTGGTCTCTGTGGAACTGAGTGACTTTCACCAGAAAGACATTTTGAAAGGTAATGTAGATGTGCAGGAATGTGGGACTTGCCTAGTTTACTGGGAGTTCCGTGGCCTGCATTGGCAAGAAAAGTGCCCCTCACCCTGTCCAGGAGACAGTCAACAATGAGACTTCAAGTGACTCTGAACAGAGATGGGTCACAGGCCCAGCAGCAGTGGAAAGAACAGGTCAGAGAGAGATATTACCACTCCCTTAGGAAGACTCAAGTGGGAGAGTTGCAAGGCTTGTAGCCTTGGTCCCTTGTGTACAGTGGAAGCAGTGGTGACTGTGCTGGTACCCACTGCAGGCTGCCATCACAGGGTGACATGGGATACACGGCCTGAATTAGTGCACCCTGCCTGCAAGAGCAAGCAAAAGTCCTGGAACTTCAGCCCTGAGGATAAAGACATGAAAGATGGCCAGAAGATAACATTCCTTGGTGGAGGACACCAAGACCAGGGACTGGAGCCAAAGAGATATTATCATTGTTTCCCATTAGAAGGACCTTTTTATGTGTATGAACATACAACTGGTTGAAGCATCATGTGACTTCAAAATGCCAGTATCTACTCTTGATAATCAAACTACAGTAACCACCTCTCATCCGGGTCAGATCATCAAGCATGGAGATGTTAAGTGCTTACTAAATGAAGGCAAACCAATTTATGACAGATCATATGAAAAGGATTGCTTAATCACTGACTTTAAGACTGACTTTCCTGAAAATTGTTCTCTCTCTTGATAAACTTTCTTTGCTGGAAAAACTATGAAAGGAGGAGGAGGTAGAAGAGACTGGTAAAATGAACCAGGTAGAACTAGTATATTTTGATACAAGCCAATAAAAAGAGGACTGAAAGTTCATGCTTTCTGCGAAAGCTATGGCCGAGTGTTTACCAAGGAAAACATAGCAATGAATAGATGGATTTGATTTCTTTTTTTGTGTTCATGATATACAGCTGAAAGGATTTGCTATGATTACATCAAGCAATGACAATGGAATAAGAAAAGAAATATCAACTATCCTGAAATTATGAAAGTATCTTCAAAGCAGATAGATTCTGGTGAGACTAAGTGATTTTTGCATAAGATTATTATTAAGTTAATGTGTCATTATCTTATGTTTAGCTCATGGTAACAATGGTTTAGCCATGGTAATGATGCTTCCACATAAAATACTTCTTACAATTGATGACAGCTTCCATTCAATAACATATAGTACATTTAACAAGATTATTCTCAGTATTTGATTTTAAATAGACTCTAATATAAGGCCAAGATAGAAAAAGTAAGGCCATTTACGAGCTAATTTTTATAATCAAGATGATACGAAGTGAGAAGACATAGTAGAGGTCTTGAAAAGTAGTTACACTATGGATATATTTTGAAGATAAAGGGGGCTGAATGCATAGAAGGAAAGAAAAATGAAAATGGACACTTCAAGGCTTTGATTTAAACACCTAGAGAAAAGACAGTGCCATCTGCAAAGCTGGTTGCTTGGAGAACAGTGTAAGAGACTGTAGGGACAACATCAGAAGATCTACCTATATAACAATATGTTTCAGATGTCTGCTAACAGAAGGGATGCGAAATATAAGGGTCTGTAGAACATATGGGTAAAGATGCTGGTAAGTAGATGAGATGGTGGAGTCAGTGAAGACCTCTCCTGAAAGCAGGGGATG
This sequence comes from Uropsilus gracilis, assembly GCA_004024945.1. Lineage (NCBI taxonomy): Eukaryota > Metazoa > Chordata > Mammalia > Eulipotyphla > Talpidae > Uropsilus > Uropsilus gracilis. The sequence continues at coordinate 26,916 of PVHY01011748.1, read as the reverse complement.
GGGGAACAGGTTTAGAAATTTAAGGAGCATTAATAAGGTGTAAAATAGTCACCTGGGACTTTGCTACTCAAAGATGAGCATTGTCAGTATCACCAGGAAGCTTGTCAGAAACATAGGCTCTCATAGTCTATGGCAATGTCAGAAACTATCAATATCCCCAGGTGATTTATGGCACACTGCAGTTGGAGGTACATTTTAGGTAGAGTGACCAGAATAGTCTGATGGCCCAGCTCCATTACAGGTCTACATGAGCTTTGCAGTATGAATTTAAGGAGTGGCCCATCGGTAAAATGGAAAATGTCTAAATTAAAAACAACATAGAGTCAAGGATTTTAGAGTAAAAAGAAAACTCTTTAGATTTGCAGGTTCAATGGGTTACCCAGTCTAGAAGTACATGTTTATCCAGCTGTATGAATGCTTCCATTATTGGGAAACACATTTCTGTCCAAGTCAGCTAATTCCATTTGGGCTGTTCTAATTCCTTATATATTGCTTCTGCATCTGCCTTCCTAGTGCTGTCACCATTGGTCTCAATTCTGCCAAATGGAGCAAAAGACAATAACCAGCCATGAGTTGCCTCAAAACTTTCAAAATCTCATTTCAAAAATGCTAAGGTACTCAAATATCAGGGTCACAGTATACTAACCACTGTGTTTCTTGACATTAGAATAACAACCTTAGAAATGCATACATTTTTCAAATGATGTTTGATCATTCCAGAATACCATGGGATTTCTGAGTTCATTGATCAGGACATGACACTCCCATTAATTTAGACTAAGTTTCCATTAGTTTTTCCAATGGCTCAGTTAACACTGTTAATTGATATTGAGCAACAAACCCCCCCGGGTGTTTTTCAGGATTAATTGCTGTCAAGCTGGGTCTCCTATATCCAGTACTAGTAATCGATCTTTTGGACTTTAATGCAAAGCTCTTGTTTTCCCTTAACAGGCTTCACCTAGTTGGTTTTGCCTTATCCTATCCCACAGGGTTCCATAATACTTCTGATTGCATTATTTGAGGTCTCATCCAACTGTCCTTGACTGAAAGAGTCATCATATCAGGTCTGAGACTGGTGTTCTTGGAAAGAACTGCTTGCAAACTTATTCAGCTCTTGACAGTGTCTGGAGCTTGGGTCTGGGGAGAGTTCCAAATATAACCTAATTGATAAGGGTGTTTACCATGCCTTGACTGTTTAGCCCAACAATGTGTCTTATTCTGAAGACCTGCTTTCCTCTGGAAGTCTGAACTTTTCTACATGACAGGCAGAGGGTGTCTCTGTGACTAGCCTTTGGTAAAACCTGACTTGAGTCTCAAAAGGCTCCTCAGGGCAGAAACATTACAAATATGTAGCTTCATTTACTGTTTTTCTTTTTAGTTAATGCTTATTTATCCATCAGACTGAATTTTAGAATTTATGTCTTTAGTATATAAAACTCAGAATAAATGGAATATAGACAACTAAATTACTTACCTCCCCCTGATAATATATTTGAAAATTTTAATCTGTACCTTTCAGGTCATATTTGTTATGCCTATAGATACATACACATACAAATATATTCATATAATCCCTTGTCCCTGCTGCCATGTACATATGTTACTAGTCTTACAGAAATTGAATTATTATATGTTGTTGGGTAATTCATTTATTCCTACTCAGTGATGTATTAGGACTGTATATGTGCCAATATAATTTTTACAGGGCAATGACATTCCCTCCTATGAAGGTATCATAATTTATTCTAGTAGGTCACCATTGCCATTGTTTTTCCAGGGAGGACATTCTTTTTTAAAAAAAATAATCTATTTACATATAAATTTCACATCATTGCAATCCCAGGGATTTACCCCCCACCCTCCCCTCCAATCCCCCCCTTTCCCTCCTGCCCAAAGTTGTGTGCTTCAGTTTGGTGCTTAGCTTGTTTTGTCTTTTCCTCATGGCTTTTGTTTATTTTTTCACTATATCCCACATATTAGTGAAACCATTTGACTTCTGTCTTTCTTTTCAACTTGTTTCCGGTAGTATGATTTCTTCTAAGTACATACATGTTATAAAGTCGTCGAATTTGTCATTTTTAATTGATGAGCAATATTTTTTTCATCCAGCCATCTGTTTTGGGGCACTTAAGTTGCTTCCATGTCCTTGCAATTATAAATAGTGCTGTGGTAAACATCCGAGCACAGGGGTCCCTTTGTACCCACATTGAGGTATCTTTTGGGTAGATTCCCCAAGAGAGCAATTGCTGGTAGTTCCATTTTCATTAATTTGAGGGTCCTCCACACAGCTTTCCATAGAGGTTGGACCAGTTTATATCCCCACCAGCAGGGTAAGAGTGTTCCTTTCTCTCCACATCCTCGCCAGCACTTGCTGTTCTTTGGATGTGGGCCATTCTTATTGGTGTAAGGTGGTATCTCATTGTGGTTTTGATTTGCATTTCCCTATTGCTAGTGACGTTGAGCAATTTTTCATGTGCCTGTTGGCTATTTGTATTTCAGGAGGACATTCTTAAAGTGAAATCATTTCACCTGGACATCTGTAATTATTCCTCTAGGATAAACTTTTAAGTGCAATAGCTAGGTTAGTGTGATTTTTAAAAAGTTTTTTTTCCATAGATAATAGAGAACCTTATTGTTGTCTGTATCTTTGCAGATAGATAAAATGTGCATGAAAACTATAATCCCATTGCACCTAGACTATACACCTTTCACTTATGCCATAAAGTTCATGGCTATATTCCTTCACTGATTTTTAGTTCATGTTCTGCCTCTTTAAATATTCATTCATGATAGTTGGAGGTTACCTGGCAAATTATACACACACACACACACACACACACACACACACACACACACACTTTTCTTTTACATTCAGAGAAGCGCAGTAAATCATTTAGGCTACTGAAAGATGTAGTTTTATTGCTGCATCATAGTTGCTGGAGAAGGAAGATGCTATGTGTGTGTTCTTCATAAGATACAGAATGGATGGAAGGCTTATGAATGGATTCCTCTAGATTCTACCCATGTGTCTCTTTCCTCTGTGATCTGGACCTGTATCTCTTCTACATTGCTGAAATAAATCTTGGCCCTGAGTACAACTACAAGCTGTTTGCCAAGAGTTCTTTTCCTTAAGTTCTTCTAATGAATCTTTGGCATTCACTATGACGGTGACATTGAGGATGCCCAACCCACCTCCTGACTTAAAACTACATGCAGCTGTAAACTGCTAATTTCAACTATTAAGCAGGGGTGTAACTCCAAGATGACTAGAAGAATCAATCCTTACAAGTTTAAGTCTGTGTTTTGCTCATTTAGAGTGACTAATAATGACGATGAACTTGATGATGGTTTCTACCACCCCACCACAAAAAGTGCTTCCCAGATGTGTTCTGAGAATGCCAGCCCACTGGAATTCTCAATATAATAGACTCCTCTGAAGCCTCCTTAGCACCCCACAGCAGGATTCACAGCTGACACACCCTGACTAAAGATGTAGCCTCTTCTTTCTTTGTGACTCTCCAGAATACACAAAAGAAATAAAAAGAATAATGTAAATATCACCCATCTAATACCCTCCTATAGGTATTAGACACTACCATTTTGCCATATTTGCTCCAGTTCATTTTGTAGGAAATTATTTTTGTGACAGACACTGCCTTTATGTCTATTAAGTGATAGCCTCCAAGTTCCCTTCTCCTAAGGTGCAACTATTACCTATTAAACTAGTTTTTCTCCATGTTTTCACACTTTGAACATTTGTGTTTGTGAAATTGTTTCGGATGTGCTTAATCATCATAGAATAGTCACTGTTGTATTAACTCATGATTATTTCTTGCACATTGCTTTTTTTGGGGGTGAGGTATAATATTTCTCCATGTGGATTGATATAGCACTGGTTTAATTTTTTTACTGATTTATACCATGTAATGTTAAATTATACAGATGACTTTTTAAGCCTATTCTCCACACATAAATAAGGCAAAGGAAGAGATAAAACCAAACCAAAACAAACCTTAGAAATCTGACTGTAGAACTGAGGCTACCAGAAGGGTAGGATGCAAGTGGGGACCATAACGTAGAAAGGGTTAAATGTACCATGGCAGATGATTATGGGAACCTTGGTGGTGGGTACAGTGTAGTTGGTGACTTACCTGAAGAAGTGTGAACCTAAGCCTCTGAGTCATATACAGGATTATAAACCAATGTTATCTCAATAGGAAATAATATAGTTAGAGAAATAAAAAAATGATTATTCCCAAGCGAACCCTAGACTAATCCCTAGGCTAATAAATTAAGAGTTTCTGGGAATGAAACCAGTCATCAGTATTTCTCAAGTTTCCCAAATAATAACAGTGTGCTGTGAAGTTTAAGGATCAGTTCCTTATCCTAGAAGTTACAGTTTTACTTGAAAGATAAAGGGTATGAATTTTATATCAATACAAAGAGTTTCTCCCCCTTTTTTTCCATAGTGAATTCCTGAAGTAGTGCCAACTCTCAGCTATTAATTAAGTTGAAGTCTTGAACAAATCATATCAAGTCCTTAAATAATAGATTGAGCTTTGCCTTTTCTTGCCATGGCATCACAGAATCGAAGTACCAGTGGGAAACATGGGCGTGAACTTGAACAGATACTTTAGTTGTTGCCACTGGTAGAACATTTTAAGGAAACAGAGTACCCACCTTAGGGGGGAAAAGACTTATGATCAAGTTAATCCTTAATTCAAGCCACCAAATATGGGGATGAGCAGGAGGAATGTGGGGTGGAGTGGGGAGAATCTATAGAGTCTTTCTTTGTGAGTCCTAGATTCTAAGTAGTCAGTACCCAAAGCCTGCACGAGCAGACCAGAGAAGGTAGACAGACCTCACGCCATGGACAGCTATGTCCAGACTATTGTTGTTCTGTGCCACAAGCAAACTTGCTATAGATCCCAGTGCTGCCTCTTCCATGTGAAGGACCAAGAAGCAAATCCAAATACACCTGCCAAGAAAACACTTACACTGTGATGATAATGCCTGACATAAATCAAATACTCAAAGAAATAAATAATTATAAATTGTGGTAAATTATTTGAAACAAAAGAACATTTATCAAGGACCTCAGTATAAAAACATAGTAAAATAGCAAATATCTATAAAATATAGTAAATCTATAAAATATAGCAAAATATAGTATATATTTATCTATAAAATATAGTAAAATAGCAAATGTTTCAAGGGTTAAATGAGATAACATATAACGATACTTTACAAGCATCTGGTGTTCAAGATATGCTCCATAAGTTGATATTATATTTTTGTCTTGTAATTCCAAATTATAATATCTTCCATAGGGCATGGTTGCTGATTTATAGTGATAGTTTCTCCTTAGGAAAGCATGGTCCATTATTATTTAAGCTAGTTAATTGACCAACTTGTACTGTACCCTTTCGTAAAGAATTAAAAATATGTAGGTTCTATGCCCTGGAACAAATACAAATTTCCTTCCTATGTACGAATCACTGGGTTCCATTAAATGTACTGTTGTCAGAACTGACAGATTATGTGATATTATTTGCATTATTTCCACACAAATACTAAGAACTAATTTATATTTTACAAAAATTAGATTGACATCTAATCATTCTTGCCAGTTTTTTATTATCAACTATTTACTTAAGTCTGTTTCGGTGGCTCAGATATCCTGCAAAGTCTGACTATTTTGATTTATTTCTGTTTGGTTCCAATCTTTCTTCCACTTGGAAAGCATTCTTGGCACACCATCTGGGAAGGACCAGACTGCCTGTCTCTGAGGGGAAAAGAATGGCCTTCCCTTTAACTATGTGGCAGAGCTGACCATAAGCTTGGACTATGATGTTCTCTGGTCTCTTCTGCTGTTTACTTCTACTCATAAATATTCAGACCATTAAACATCAGGTCATATGACATAGAGTTTCAGGCCTGCAAGGGCTTTAAAGCCCATCTCACTGTACACTTGAACATGGGATAGTATATCCTAGAGAAGAACATCAATTAAAGATAATAATAGCAGCTAAATTTGTTAAATGTTTAGTAAGTATCCATTCTACTCAATAAAAGGGACAGTAAGTACTTTATCTAAAATGTTATGTAGTATCAACAACATGTACATGTGGGATGTACCATTATTCCCATGGATGGATAAGCAGACGAAATCTTGGAAGTGTTTTCTAGGAACCTATGACACAGGACGCATGATCATTGGTATTTTTCTAAAATAATATGTAATTGTATACGTATGCAATTCATCAGAGTTCATAAACTTTTTGGCATACATTATTTTCATTTGATTTTCCTCCTCACATGCTTATGAAGGTCTGTTTCAAAATTTTCATTGCCTGTCATCTATTTTTGTATCTCTCATTAGAGAAGCTGGAAAGTATTATGGCAGAACATCACCCACATCTTAGAAATAAGGAATCCAGTCTGGGCTTAAATGTTTCCTCCATAATTTGTTCTAGGTCAAGGAAAGTTTCTTATCCAGGTAAATGAGGGCTTGGGTAAGGAAACAGATAGTTCATCTAATATTCTCAAAAAGTTCTTAACTTGGTTAATAACTAAGATTCTAAGTATAACCGACTGTCCCCAGCACCTCCTCTCCTTTTTGAAGTCACAATGATCCAGACAAGAGTCAGGAACTCAGACACCCCTTTCTTGGGACCAGCAAGCCACAGTTCAGTTAAGAACCTCTGAACAGGAGTATGCTGTTTCTTACATGGTGACTAGTTCATTAAATTGAGGAAAACACATCCAAGAATGAATGTTTTCAGGAGAAAAGACATATGGTTTTAATGTGCACCACTAAGATGTTTAGAGGCGTCCTTGAGAGACTTAAGAAAATTATACATGTAAAAAATATGTATTTGCATAAAAATGTTCATCTTCACTTATCATCAGGGAAATGTAAATCAAGACCACAAGGAGATATTACCTCACATCGGTGAGAATGATTCATATCGAAAAGACTAGAAATAATGCCAGCAAGCAGGTGGAGAAAAGGGAACCCTTCTACTCTGCTGGTGCAAACTGGACCAGCTCTTTGGAATGAAGTATGGAGGTATCTCAAAACATTAAAGCTGGATCTACTAATTGACCCAGCACCTCCACTCCTAGGCATCTACCCAAAAAATTCAAAAATAATAATTCAAAAGGAAATTTGCACCCCCATGTCTATTGTAGCACTATTTACAATAGCCAAGGCATGGAAACAACCAAAATGCCCAAAAACAGATGAGTGGGTCAAGATGTGGATCAAAGTGGAATATTATTCAGAGATCAAAAAAGACAAACTATGCCAGCAACATGGATGAAGCTGGAAAGAATTGTGTTAAGTGAACTAAGTCAGAAGGAGGAAAAAGAAAACAAAACCAAACACCAGACGGTGTCACTAATATGTAGAATATAGAGAAACCAAACTAAGGGCGAGATAAAGACAAGCTTAAAACACTTGAAAGCTGACCATGATACTACATAGGGGTGGGGAGGGGAGCAGTAAGAAAAAAAAAAAGGAAGGGAATGCAATGGACTATGATAGTGGATTATGGGTGATTTGATGGGGGTAGACTATGGTGGCATTCTGATATTATTACCTCAATGAAAAATAAATAGGAAAAAATGTGTGTCTTTAGTATGGCCGTCCACATCTTCCAAAAGCCCTATATTTCCCTTTTTATCATAATGTTTTATTCTCCCCCCACACACCTGCTTGGAATAAAGATCAATTTTAACTGTTCTCTATTTTTCCCCCAATAAATTAATCTCTTAAAAACAATTGTCTTACCCCTTTGTCACTTCCCTTAAGGTTATACACCCTTTTGGTCTGTTTTTCTTCCTACTGTCATTTATTGTCATTTCTCTCTTTCCTTCTCTGTTGCATTTTTAGAAGTGGATACATACTCCCTGGGGGAATCATTCTCTCTCACTGTTTCAATTACCACCTATGAGCTGGTGACTGAGAAATCTACTACCTCTAGGCCACACCTCACCAGGAGCCTTCAAATGCCTGTTTTTCACTGTGTCAGACATTTACACGTGCCTAACTCTAGGACCTTATGTCTATAAGAATGAACACTACACAGCATTGTGTGAAATATTCCCAATAGTCACAAATATATTTGCATATTTACAGACTACCTTTGACAGGATAGACAAGAAACCAATAAAGGTGGCAACTTCCAGAGCTGGGAACTGTACAGCTGGGGTGCAGCAGAGGAGGGGTAAGATTAGACTGGACACTCACTTTTCTCTTTATGACTTTTGAATTGTTTGAATTGCATATAATGTGTACACAGTGCCTGTTTTTTAAAAGATCATTAAACACTTTAAAGTTCAAATCTTTCAGAGTTCTGCTGAGAGCAGTGTTCTTATGCTACACACTCTGGGATAGATTATCCACTCTCCCAGTTTCAATCACCACTTATGAGCAGTTGATTTATACATCCAATATCTTTGGCCCCTGATTCTCCTGCAAATTTCAAAGTTCCATTTCTGACTTCCACACATTTGTACACTGTAAGAGCTCAAACCCGGCCTCTTCAATACTAGCCCCTCTACCCTGGCAGCAGAACCACTCTAAACAGAGCTAAAGGAAGGGCTGGCTGCTCCTGATATGTCAGTCTCAGTATCAGACAACCATCATCTTGCTATGTGCCCACCAGATCTAGGAATTGTTCCTCTCCTCCCTAGATCCTTTGAACCACCCAATCAAAGAGCTATGCTCTTTTGAAATCACTCAAACTTACCTAGTTTTCCCTCATGTTTATTACCTCACTATAGAGTAGTCATCTCCTGGGTTTCCTGTTACTTCCCAAGTCCAAGTTGATTTCCAGTATTCTTTTCAAAGTCACACTACACACAGCTGTCCTAGTGATGTAACTAACTGGAAATCTAACAGCATCTGACTCACCCTGAAGTACTCGATACACTAGGTAAGGAGACATCAACGCCTAACCAGGCACTGTGCCTTACCCGACCTGACCTTGTTGACCTGTCCTGCCTCATCTCCCATGTCTTGTTTTGTTGAAAAGGTAACACACTATTTACAGTCTCTCAAACCCTCTACTGTTTTTCACTCTGACACCATTGCTTATGCTCCTCCCTCTGCTCGAAATGCTGTGCTTCCCTGCATTTTGGATGCCTTGTGCTTCCCTGAATTTTGGGTGCCTTCTCATCATCACTTGAGACTCACATAAAGATCTGACCTGCAATCACTTTTCTGGGAATCTACCCAAAGGAGACCTCAATGTGGGTACAATGGGACACCTGTGCTCGGATGTTTATTGCAGCACTATTTATAATTGCAAGGATATGGAAACAGCCCAAATGTCCCAAAACAGATGAATGAATGAAAAAGATGTGGTATATATACACAGTGGAATATTACTCATCAATTAAAAACGACAAATTTGACGAATTCATGGTAACATGGATGTATGTAGAAGAAATCATATTAGCAGAAACAAGTCAGAAAGAAAAAGACAGACACCAAATGGTTTTCACTAATATATGGAAAACCAAATGAAAGTACACAATGGGAGGGCCAGCTGGAGAGGTTAGGGAGGGGAGGTGGTGTCACCCCCCAGGGATTACAATGATGTGAAATACATACATACATACATATATATATATAAATTATTTTCTAACAATTTTTAAAAAGCTTAAGGAAAAAAAAAGATCTGAAAAAGGAATGTGGGATAAAGACATCCAGAGACAATTAAGGTCAAAAACAATGATCACCAAGCCATTATGTCATTTACAAGAAAAAACAACCAGATCATGAATTCCAGATGATTCAATTCAGTGGCATCTAAAATTTCTTTGACTGTAACACTAATAATCTTGCATAACCACTGGAGGGATGGAAAGAAGCAAGAAAAAACTTATTCAAGCTGAAGAATATCAGTTTGCCCAACAACATATTCTAAAATATGCCAAGATTTTCACTGGGTTTGGGTATGGACCACAAATAATATCATTGTCATTACAGAATGATTCTTCAGATCTAGCTCACTGCTACATCTGAGACAAGACATTTTAGTTCTCTGAGTCTGAGATTCATCATTTATAGAAAGGAGACAAGTTCTTGCAGAGATTTTAAGGGGTCAATGACCAAATATATATATATATATATGAGCTATAAACCTGATAAAATGCTATACAATGATAGTTATCAGTATTACTTAGCAATTCTCCCCATGGTGTCAAAGTACTCTCAAGATATGGAAACAACCCAATTGCCCCCAACTGCTGAATGGCTGAAAAGGACGTAGTATATTTATACAATGTAATATTATGTATCAATCAAAGAAGACAAAAATATCATTGCAGCAACAGGGATGGAGCTAGAAGGAATCATGCTAGTGGCAATAAGCCAGAAAGAAAAGGAGAAATATGGGCTAGCCTCATTTATATGAGGGGTACAGGGAATCAAACAGACAAGAAAAATTTAAAACTGCTAACAGAACTGAAGCACAGAGCAAGAGAGGGGGAGGAGAGTAAAACTGGGGAGGGGAGGGCACAAGAGATTAAGATGGTTCACAGGTGATAGGGTGAGGGGAGAATCTCAGGGTAGACAATGATGTGATACATATATATGTGTGTGTATGTGCAATCAATAAAAAAATACATAAAAAATTTAAAAAGTGCTCTAAAAACAAGCAAAGCAGAACTCTTGACCAAAGAGGTAAAGAATATATTACATTATGGTAGAATTGACTTTCAACAATCATATACTACAAATTCTATTAACAATTGTCAATCTGGATTCTTTATTCAATTAGATTTTGACTCCTCAATAAAGAGTTCACATAAATACATACAATGACTCTCTTTAATAAAATGGACAGAAATATTTTATTTACTATGGTCTGCATGAGTAAATGGTCTACAAATAAAGCCAGACATCAAGTTTTCATTAAAATTGACAAAATGTTCATTATTACTTCTTGGATGCTACTTGTGTAATATTATTGGAGTAATCTTATCAGTTTTCAGCAAATGCTTCCCGAATATTTGCCAAACCTTCACACTGTGCTAGGTACTATGATGTACACAGTAATTAAAGCACAGTTCCTGCCGCAAAGGTACCCATCATCTTGTGAAAGGGATGTATTGGTAATAACCATTGATAAAAAGGCCAGCTGTTAAGAAGTCCTCTGAGGAAGGCCCAAAGTATTCTGAGAATATAGACAAAGAATAGATTGTTTTCAACCATAGGGTGCAATCTTCCCCATATTTCCACCATGGGTCTCTGTGGGGGAAATAATATTGAGCAAGGTATGGAGGTTAGATTGAACTCCAGTGTCAGAAATGACAGTGGAGTGATAGAAGTTACCAGCTAGGCTGAGAAGCAAGCTTGAGCTTGAACTAGAAAGTGGATGAAAACAGGATGCATTAAAGAATAGTAGCTATAGCAGCATGGCCAGAATAAGGGGAGTGAAGAAGATAAAGACATAAAAGCAGTTCAAGAGAAAATTCTGGAAGGTTTTTAATATGCAGCTGAGGAGCTGGATCGCGATACTAGGTCTTGGTTCAGGAATGAGTCAGTATGGTGGGGAAAAGCCAATCTATAAAGAGCCCTGGCCTTACAACAGAGGTAATTAGAAGTAGTTAGAAGGCAGGCAGTGGCAGCAGAAAGCAATGGATGAATGGCAGTTTGCTTTTAATCTTCAGGATATGTACTACAAGTAGGCAGGTCTCCAAAAATTGCACAAAAAATTGTTTAAATGGGCTGAACTTTCTCAATACTGACAGACTAGTTCTATGAAATAACTGAAGAACCCAAATTTCTTAAGAAGTTCCAAATATGGGACTACAGGGGAACAAAAGTCTGTCACCACAAAACATGAGTTGACAAGAGTTTTATTTTAAGGAAAGGCTCTGAAGACTGGGTGGAGGATGCTTTTAATGCTTATCTCTAAACTCCTCTTTGCCCGGGTATATTCTAGGAAGACCTAAGCCCCTTAATTGTTTTCTCTGGAGACCTCTTTGTTTTCCCAATAAATGCCCTAACTAATTCCCCCTACCCTCCCTTATCTCAGCTGAGTTATTTAAGATGACATCTAAAGCAAAGTGGGTGAGTTACTCTGTCAAGCTGAGTCTCTCCCATATATACAGAAGGCTTACATTTTATTGTGCAACTTCTATATGGATTTTTCTCTTTTAAAAAGGAAGATAGTCACCAGATATCCTCCACAAACACAGATGTAAGTACATGTCTGGATTATTTTAGCAAATCGAAGCCAGCAATATATAGAAGAAATAACATGTCACAAACAAGTCAGGTATTATATCAGAAATCCAAAAAATTTTACACTTGTAAATCAAACAATGTAATTCATTATTTTAATCAAAAATAAATAAAAGTCAAGTGGACATCTTAATGGGTGCAGAAAGAGCACTTGGCACAATCCAAGTATCTGACAAAAACTATTTGTCAGAGTCACAGAACAATAGGAATAAAAGGAAATTTACTCAAACTGAAATAGGTAGGTCACGGGGGAAGAAACAGATGTAGACCAGAGGCACAGGGGGTGAAAGAATTCACCAGAGACAGGGTGGAGAACAGAATAGGCAGATTTATTGAAATACACAGCTAAGGGACACAGTGGCAGGACAGGAGTGGTCTGCTGGGCAGAGTGAGGGTCCCAAGCTCTATTTAAACTCCAACATGGCTCAGGGTAACTATTCTTGGGTGGGTGTACTAGCTGATGATTTGGGTCTGCATAAAGTATCATCAGCTAAGGGTCCTATTTCCATGGTAGTCCCATTTACTCCCTTTATCCATTCAAGCTTCCTAAACTTACCTGCTGGGCAAGGAATGGGGACTTAGTTTAAGTTTATTACAGATACCACAGCAGCGTACTACCCAAAAAGCCTAAATCTAGCATCATACTTAATGTCTTTCCCCTTAAGATCAGAAACAAGATGTTTTCTACTCTCTGCACTGCAATTCAACATAAGTTCAAACTGGTGAGATAAAGTGAGGGAAACTGTTATTTAGATTGGGAAGGAAGAAATGAAACTCTCTGTATTAACAGATGATATGACTCTAGAAAATGACAGATTCTATAAAAAATTACTAGAATTAACTAGTTAACAAAGGTTATATAAGACAAATATAAAAATCAACCACATTTCTATATATTAATAATGAACATGGCAATTAAAAATACCACTCACAATAGTATCAAACTGAATTTTTTTTTGAGGCTCTGTCTTATTATTTTTGCCTGTAGAACCGCAGACTCACGTTGCCCGGAGTACCACAGACTCAAGCAATCCTCAGCCTCCGCATCCCAGGTAGCTGGAATTACAGGTGCATGCCACCACGCCCAGCTATATTTTTTTGGAATTAGATCTTGTTATGTGCCCCTGGTGGGACTCGACCCACCATCCCTGGCCCCTGCTGCGGCTTCCTAGGCTGCCACTTACAGGCATGAACCACCATGCCTGGCCTCAAACTGAAATATTTAAGGAGAATCTAGGGGAAAAGGGGTGTGAAAAAGTATACAATAATAATAAAAAAACATAGCCGAGACTAATGATAGAACACAGCTGTGAATGGAGAGATGAACCTTTTACTTGAGTCAGGAAACTTAAGATGTCAATTACTTCCAAACAATTTACAGATTTATAGATTTCATAGTATACTAATAAAAAATCCCAATAGGATTTATGTAGATATTAAGAAAGTGATTTTAAAAATGCTATAAAAATTCAAAGGATCTTTAAGAGTTAAAAGCTCTTTGGAAAAAAAGAATGAAACTGGAAGACAGATACAGTGTAATTTCAAGAGTTATTATAAAGAATATCAACACAAAGTGGAATTGGTTAAAAAAAAAAGCGCAAACAAAATCAGTGAGACAAGAGTATCCATAAATGGATCCACAGAAATAGAGATAAATAATACCAACAAGTTACAAAAGTGATTCAGTGGTGAAAAGTTTGTGTTTTTAAAATGAACTACTATATTTTATTTATTTGTTAATTTATTTTCGAAATGACTTTAATTTTGCAGAAAATTTAAAATATACCAGTTCGACCCAGAACACAAATATAACCCCTACCATCTGCCTCTCACTCATTTGTATTGATGAAAATAGCTGACAAATAGGCACTGCAGGCTGGGTGAGACCTGTTCAGTCTGAGAAAGGGGTAGAAGTGAGCTTAATAAGTTTATGTTTACTGATCTGCATGAATAATTCCTCAGGAAGTGATATTCAGTGTGATGCTTTCAGGAGACAGGAGTGGTCTCTGTCTTCCTCTAATCTGAGTGAATTATTTTCAGCTCAAACTTCCTTCAAATTGAAATGATCATGAATTCTCTATATCATGTTTATGAACAGCAGAAATACTTCTGTGAAAACAGATATGCATAAAGTATTAATCCCTATTTGTAAAAATGTTATTTTAGCCTTATTGTATTTTATTTTATTTTTTGAGACTAGGTCTTGCTATGTTGCCCGGGGTACCACAGACTCAAGCGATCGCCAGCCTCAGCCTCCCAGGTAGCTGGGTTTACAGGCACCCACCACGGTGCTCAGCTGATTTTCCGAGACCAGGTCTCACTATGTTGCCCGAGGTAGTCTCGAACCTGCCAACTCAATCGATCCCAAGCCTCTTGCTCCCAGTGCTTGGACAACAGGCACGCACCACCACACCCGGCTTTTAAACATATTTTACAAGTCAGGAGGAGGTGACAGTAGGGACAACAAACCTGCATTTACCAGGTTGGCTTATAGGTGTCTCATAGGTATGAACCCAGTCAACCTTGTAAGGCAAAAACATGGTATCTTTTCTAGGGGAGATTATCAAAGCTCAGAAGATCTGACTCTCCAAGGTTCCTTGCACAAACCCATAAATGGTATGGCTGGCACTCTTTCAGGTGCTTGGGGTTCAGCTACGTTTCCCCTGCATTAAACTTCACTCCTTTTTATCAGTTCACCCTGCATAGGAGTACTATATTTTAATGAGACTTCTGGACCTATTAAGTATTCATCAGCAAAAAATTATATACATATATGTATATTTATATATGAGCAAAGTGATTTTAAAAATCCTATAAAAATTCAAAGGATCTTTAAGAGTCAAAAAAGCTCTTTGGAAAAGAAGACACTGGAGAACTGATATAGTGTAATTTCAAGAGTTAGTATAAAGAATATTAACACAAAGTGGAATTGGTTAAAAAAAAAGCAAACAAAATCAGTGAAACAAGAGAATCCATAAGTGGATCCACAGATATAGAGATAAATAATACCTACAAGTTACAAAGGTAATGATTCAGTGATGGAAAGTTCATTTTTTTCAAAATGAATACTGTATTTTATTTATTTATTTATTTACTTTTGAAATATATATATAAATCATCTAAAATTCATCATCTTAAAAAAACCTTAAATTTAAGTACATGACAATATTAACTGTAAAATGTAAATTGTAAAATTGTGAAAATTAAGAAAACCTTGCATGATATTTAAATAGGCAAAGTTTTCATAGTCAACATAAAAATAATAATGCATAAAAAACCAAATTGAATATGAGGAATATAGGGAAAACAAACAAACAAAAAGACAAGTAAAATTTAAAACTGTTAGTCAGCAGAAGTGAAGCATAGAGCAAGGGATGGGGAGGTGGGTAAAATTGGGGATGGATGGGCACAAGAGATTAAGATGATGGTTCACAGGTGACAGGTGGTGGGAGAACTTCCAGGTATGTATGTGTATATGCATGTTTGTGTGCAATCAATTAAATAATAAAATATAAAAAAATCTCTGCCAACTATAAAAAAATTGTAAGACTATACTTGACTACCAAAAAAAAGTCAAATTGATATTGTTCTTCAAATTTAAAACCTCTGCTCTTTGATACTGTAAAGAAAATCAAAGGATAAGTCAGAAATTTACAAATAATATATCTGATAAAGGACTTATATCCAAAGTATCCAAAGGTTCTTAAAACTTAATGAGATATCAAGCAACATGATTTAAAAATATGCAAAAAATGAAAACAGTTATTTCACCAAAGGAGAAGTATGAATGGCAAATACATCCAAAAAGGATGCTAAAACCAGTATTAAAAAATTGCAAATTAAGATTACCACACACATATTAAAATGGTCCATATTAAAATGAGTAACCACATCAAGTGTTGTAGAATCAAGTGTTGTATGCAGTAGAACTGCAAATCTCATTCACTATTAGAAGGAATATGGGATATTAAATATTACAACCGTTTTGGCAAAGCTTGGTGGTTTCTTAAAACGTTATACATCTATGATATGATTCTACCATTTAACTCCTAGCTGGGGTTTACCCAAGAGAAATGAAAGTATATATGCATACAAAGACCTGAAAGCAAATATTTGTGGCAACTTTATGTACAATTCCCTCACACTGGAAATAATTCAAAATGTTCAAGTAAAGGCAAATGGGAAACTAAACGTGACATGTCCACACAACGGGATACAGTGCCACACCAAAAAGAAATGAACCTTCCTGCCCATCCCAGGAAAAGGCAGGCTATGCAATGGGCACCTGTGTCTCCCACCCCCTCCCCCACCCGCGCGCCCCACCTTTGGGAAGAATCCAGCAGCATCTGTTTGTATGGTCTCCTAGCAACAAGAGTGCGCTGAGAAAACAACCGGCTCAAGACCAAGCCAGTAGTGTCCTGGGAGCCAGATGCACCATGGCAGACAATAAGTGGTTGTTTGAGTCACTGCGGCGGGAACCGATGCCTCTGGGTATGCATTGCAAGCCTTGGTACAAAGATAATCTACCTTCCAAGTGTTTTGCAAAACACAAGCTTCAAACATTTCCCACCTCCCTAGACAGTCAGCGGTGGAGATTTGTGAGAGAGGGACTCGATGATTTCAGGAAGGGCTGTCCACCTTGTGAAGATGTGATCATTCGTGGCACTAAGGAGCGAGTCCTCCCCTTGATTCCTCGAAGAGTTCCCCAACTTCCTCCCCAAAAGAGTCACAAAGGGCTGTCCAAGGATGAAAATTTGTTTTCCAAGCTCACACCCGCCCAGCTTTCGCGGAAGGCATTCATGGAGGACATTGAAACCCACATAATGCGACATCCCTTGGCTATGTACCCATATCTGGATGCCGATATGCCTGTAGATCTCTTACTAAAGGTGCTGCAAACGCTCGACCCTGACAGGAAGCTGGGAAACACATGGGCTTACTGTGAGGGTGCCAAGAAAAGAATGAAACCCCCCAGAAGGATTTGTAAGACTTATGTAAACCCTTGCCTAGAACCTCCTCAAAAGATGCCCAGGGCATGCCCTGACTATATGTTTTCTGAAGACACATCACGCAGAAAGGATTTGCGCAAACGTCGTTCTTACCGTCAAAAAATTCTGAAAGTAGTTCGCGAATTCTGCAAATGGTTTACTAAATTTGGAGAGGAGGGTATTGATGAAAAATTCATCATGAGACTTTTTGACGTTAGCATTGAGTATAAACCAATTCGTGAAGTTGAGCCCACGAAGAAATTACACCCGATTCCTTTGGAGCTAGTATACCACTCAGAGTTACGTGAAATTAAGGAGGAAGACTTGTACTTAGAGAAAAAATATTGGAAGGAAATATTGCAGAAACCAAAGGATCCTTATAAACCCGAACCTATGAAAATAAGATATGGAGCATGGTACCTTAAGCCCAAGTTGTGGAAAAAGCTAATAAATGATGAACCTTTGATTGACCCCAAGGTCTTATATGAAGAGGCTTATGGAAAATACCCTGCTGAACCAGACATTCTCGAGGAACTTTATGGAGCAATTGCCTTTAAAGATTACATTTTAAGCAAAGGTTACAGGATGCCTATGCTCATTGAGAAGTTTTTTGCCAGGAAGGGATGGAGATATGACTCAGTTAATACTCCTATGGAAAGAGCAATACGACTCCATGCACTCAAAGATGATGATGAAGATGAAGATGGCCATACTCATGATCAAGATCAAAATGATCATAATGAAGATGAAGAAGAAGAAGAAGATGAAGGTGATGAGTATGAGGATGAGGACGAGGATGAGTATGAGTATGAGTATGATGAGGATGAGGATGAGGACGAGGACGAGGATGAGGATGAGGATGACTATACCTTTGAGTTACCAGAAAATGAATAGTCTTCAATTTATTTCTTTGTTACTATTTCTCCCTGTCTGACATTCTTTAGGGAGAAATAGATATTTTCATTTTTTCATTCCACACACTAATACATGAGTGAAAGAATATGACTGAAACTTAAATGTCAAAGAACTGCACAATCAAATCAACATTTTATAATCTTACATAATAGTGAAAAATCAACTATTAAAAAGGGAGAGTATGTTACAAAGAACTGAAGGTAATTCATTAAAAATGCATCCAGGTATGAAAAATATTTTTTCTTGTGGCATCTTCACATTCTCCTCGTCTGTGTACTTATGTGCAACACAATGTTCCTTAGGTAAGTGCATCCACAAACTTATTCTTCAGTTTTCCATTTACATATTTATATATTATGTCTACTTCAAGGTTATATTCATGTGGTCCTCCAGGCAAACCATTTCTCAGTGATATACTCCAGAAATTAATATTATCACAATCAGCCATTTGATGATTTGTTTCAAGAGGTAACCATGGGTTTACTTCTGCCGACTAGTTTTAACAATGTGGGTCAGACATCTCTAGCCAAGGATCTAGAACCCCCACTCCAGGCACTGTCCAAGTCAAGACTATGTTGAAAAACCAAGAGAAAGGAAACTTGCTCTAATATTAATTGCAATTAGAATTCACAATGTGTCCCACCATGTATTCACCATGTGTGCTACCACAACACTGACTCCTCACACCTGTAAACCAAACTGTAAATATTTCCAGTGACCTACTTGGATTCATCAACATCTTATATATGTCTCCAATACAAAATCAATTTGCACATATAGTACTTTCACATTTTTAATGCTATGAATATTGTCATTACATCAGCATAGCAATTATAAAATTAAAGTAATTACTTTGAAAAATAAATGATATAATTATGTCAGCTGCAATGTGAGATGAAATTCAAAATGTGAAAGTTTGTATAGCTTTCCTTACATGATTCATAACAATTATTTTCTTAAGCCAAAGTTGTAATCTATATCCAAAATAACTGAAATGACTATCTCCCCTATTAGTACTATATCAAGTCCCAAAGACAAATTAAAAACTACATATCAAAATTATAGATGAAACTTTTCACTGTTCTATCTTATCTCACAACTGAATATACTCATTTTTCTACCTTACTCATAAAAATTCACCATAAAAGTGTTTTTATTTCCTCTCAGATACAGAATAGTAGGAAACTTCAAGTCCCTGACAAATCTGATGTGTAAAATAGATGTGTGTGTGACCAAAACTATGCAGTAACATCATACAGTATCACACAATTGCTCAGGAGCAACTAAACTTTGAAGTTCAGGGTCAACAATTTAAAACAGAAATCAAATAGCTTATTTACATTCCTAAAATAACAGATAAAGTAGCATGGAACAAGTAAATTTGTAGCTAGATTTAAAGCACATAGGGACTATAATAATGTTACTGCAAATCTGAATGTTGTTCAGATGGCAAATTGATTGTGATAAAATTTTAAAGTGTATACAAAATCTAAGTCATTATGTTGTACACATGGAACTGAAATAACATATGTCAGTTATGCTTCAATAACGAATTAGCAAAAAGAACAGGAGAATACAGGGTAAGGCAATACCTAATCTGGTGTGAGAACACCAGACAATAAAGTGAGTGAACCCCCTTAAATCAATATGATATACATTGATACACACACGCACACACAAACATAAATTGGAATGACAAATGCAGAAGTAAGTTTAGAATATTAATAAGAATTCAATATATGACAAATGGGATAGCTCAATTCATTGGGAAAGTTAAACACTGTCAAATAATTTCCCAGTTATCATTTGAAACTGCTGCGTTCACTTACTATTCCTTTGGCAGAAAATAAAATTCCACACCTATACTATGTAAAAATAGATTTGTAGCATAGGTTGGAGATATACTTCCATCTCCAGAAATGTAGGAATCCATCTATAAATAGAAGTGTGTGTGTGTGTGTATTCTGTCCTTGTGAAAAGGGAACACAAGTCATCAAGTTCTATCACCCACTAATTTCCTTGCTGTAATCAACTATTTCACCATCACTCACTTCCCCTTTTCACTGAGGTTTCTTACTATTTGAATTACTGAATTATTCCCTGCGACTACTCCCATAAACACTCTTAATGGTTAATACATTCACAAAGATAATGCATTCAAAATCTGACACCAGCTCTTTGATCTCATTATAGACACCAATCCTTTCAGTCAGACTCTTGACTTAGTTACAGGCAGTGGATTAATCGATTTCAAGTGATACTTTCAATTTCTACAACTGCTGAACTCTTCCTCTTAACTTGCTGACCACCTCTTTGAATATTCTCAAACCTCAAATTCTTCGATTTGAATATAATTTCTAATCCGATGATCCTTACCACTCTTTCAGGATTAATCATGCTTTATGTTTTCAGTTTCTTATTTTCCCATCTTAGATTTCATTATCAATTGCTATCCATTTCTTTGAGTACATAAATGGCAGAAAATTTATGATTCTTTAACACTAGCTAGCCCTTGATATATTTCCCACTTCGCAAGATGGCCATTTAACTTCTGTCATGAAGAATCCAACATGCGGTCTCCATTTCTCCTTCTCAAAGCATCATTTTATACTTTACTGATAAAATCAGGGAACCCCCTTTTCTTCTCATTACCGAGTCAATGATAACCACTTTATTCTACCCAAGTCAGAGTCTTTCCTTTTTTCATTTGGTCTCATTATTTTGCCTAACAAAATCAAAAAGCATTTTTAACTGATTTAATGAACTTTATCAGTTTCATACAATACAAGCCTTTCTCAGTGTCTACTGTAATTATATTCATTACAAGGACTACCATTTACTGTGTCTGTAAGGCTAAAATTATAAATGCTTGCTAATGTACTAGTTCTCTATCCCAATATATCTTCATAAGAACAACCCTTTTCTAAATAAAATAGGCACTCAAATACTCATCTCTAAAATGAACAATAAAATCAGGTAAATTAAACTAGTTTGAAATATCTTAGGGGGCAGCAATTAATCAGAGGAGCTATGATGTCCAAGCACGTAAGACAGTGTCACCTCGCAGCTCAACAGAGTTTGGGGTGCATGGAATGAGAAGATATTACTCAAAGTGCAAAATGGTTGGAGCACTGAGAAGCCCAGAGTGCTGCACACTAATACTTCCTCAAGAAGGGTGAGGCAAGGTGCAGCAGCAACAGTCTAAGAGCAGTCTTATTTATTAAGTGAAAAAGATAAGATTCGAGAAAGGTGGGTAGTTATGTAAGGTGTGCACACGCGTGGGGATGTCATATTGGCTGGTGCAAGCCAGGATGCAGTGACCAGGGGCTACTGTCTGGGGAATTTCAGAGTTCCCACAAATCAAAGCCTATCAACTTTCTGTGCTTTTGCCAAACTTTTCCATTATTCTTTACAAGTAAGATACTTTAGCTGTCCTTGCTAATCTGGTCATGCCAGCTAATCCATGCTAGCTAATCCCAGCATGTTCCCATATCATCACTTTTGCCTGTCATATGAAGCCTCCTGCCTCCCTGTGCTCTTATCTGATCTGAAAGAATTCTCAGAACTTCTGGGCATGGCCTGGAGACAATGGCCCCAAGAATAAGGAGGGTTGGTGATTCCACAAGAATGGCAACATTGTACTCCCCTAACCAAGAAACTAGATTTCTTCCTATTTTAAAAGTACAGTAAAGCTCATGCATGAAGAATAGCACCACATTTACAGTCAGAAGACATAGATTTGGAAACCTTCTTTTCCACATTTTAGTTATAGGGCTTTGCATTTCAAGGAACATGTCTCATTTATAAAATGGAGACCGTATCAACAACCTTAAATTCCGCTGAGAGTTAAAATACTACTTTGTAGAAGCACCTGATGCCATCAACACCATAGAAATGATACTCAGCATATATTTATGCAAAAGGAGAAGACAGGGGATAAGGAAGAAGAAGAGTACTAAAAAGGCATCAAGAAAAAAAAAGCTAAGAAATAAGATTTTTAATGATATTTATTCTATATGCCAGCCTTTAAATAAACCTCATTCCCTTAATTTTTGTTTCATATGAAAAAAATGCATTTATAAAAGAAGGCTATCAGAAGTCTCATTAGTAAAGGTGTAAAAGTCAGGGAGGATAAAAGACATTCAAATAAAGCTTTATGATATTAAAAATAGCCAGACACTATATTTAATGAAAGTCACTTTAGGACAATATCTAAATCTGATGCTCAAAGAAATCACAATGCTGGTTGATTAAACACAGTTGCATTTATGTCCACAAACAAGTTATAACAGACCAGAAATGTGGCGCCAAGTTGCCCAATCTCACTCAGGTTCCACGAAACCGTAAACACTGTGCCAGCCCCCACTCTGAACTTTCACCTCTACACCTATGACCCGGAACCCACCTACTGATCTGCTCCTGCACCATCTCATCTCCTAGGCAATGGGCCCTTCTTCCCTCCAAAGCCTAACTGCTGCTGGCCGGAGCCTACCTGCTGGACAGTTTCCCTCTCCTGCCTGGGATCTCTTGGAGGCCCCTGCCACCACCACTGCTTCTGTCGCTGACCATCTTTGGCCACACTATTGTCCATCCTGGGACTCCCGCTAGGTTCTGGCCAACGTGGCGCCACCGCTGCCTACTGCTTGAACATCACCTTTGGGCCGCCTTTCCCTTGTCCTTGGCTCCACCGATGCCCATCATAATACCTCCTCCAGTGGCCATGAACGTGCAGTATTCACAGGTATGACAGAATTACTGAAACAGGGCGACCAGAAAAGACTTTTTAACTTTGACTTTAACACCTATAGGCCTGCTTCTCTCTCTGGAGCAAGCTACTAGCAGTTCCTTTGCAATTACCTTTAACTTTAACTAGATACACCTATCTGCCTGCTTCTCTCTAGAAGCAGGCTACACACTTTTCATTAGCATTTACACTTATCACCTTTACCATTGAAATGCAAAAGGTAGCCAGTTGCTCTCTGCCTTCAGCTCCAAAAACCGCAGAAGAAAAAAAAAAAACTTAAAAAAACACAGTTAAACTCTTGTGGGTTCTTACCATGATCCCCAGCCTTCTCAACCAAAATACCAAACCAATGCAAGACTATCAGTGCAGACTAATTTATTTCTAATAAAGTGATTTTCTAATTATCCTAATAACTACACAAGAAACATGTAAGGAAAACTCCAATTACGCTAACATTGTCCAAAACCTTTCTCAGCATTGTCCAAAGTCCTTTCCCAGATTGCCCAGTAATCCTTAGTCTCTCAGTCCTGATGATCTCACCAAAATCAACCAGTCAGAGTTCCTCTCCACGTGTTTGAAGACATCTTTCTTTGGGGCGCTCCTTTGGCATGCTCCTCCTTGTCTTCTACGCTGCCTTCTCCTTGTTGTCTTCAGGTAGCAGGAACTCCATGGTACCGGACCCAGTCAAGTTCAATTTCTTTTCAGGCCTGTCTTTTGCACGGCCTCTCGCAGACACAAGTTAAACTCAGCAAAACAAACTCCAACACGGAGTTCAAATCTGTAAACCTCTTAAATGCATTTCGCACACATGCAGCTAGCCCAGGCCAGCCAAGGGTTGCAGGCCCCCGGTGGCCACATGGCCAAGCTCACATGGCTCACATCTTTACAAGATGGCCGATTCCCATCACTCCTCCATTGAATCTCTCTCTCTATCCGTGATCTTCATATTGCTTCTGAATCAGAATCCTTTTTGAATCCCTCTCTTTGTTTGCATACCCTTTACATACTCTGATTTCCTGCCTTCCAAGAAACCTGTTTCACCTTGACCATTTCACTTCTTTCTCCCCCTGTATCTCCCTGAAGGGAAATTCCAACTAAGGTCATTCTCATATTTTAGCATACCTATCCTTGAAATCTGCAATCTTAAACAGGAGACAATGGGGGGGGGTAGCACACCCTATCATTACCACCCTGAATGTGATACCTCTGTCAACAACCTGATCAACCTGGAGCTCTATGCACCCTATATGTACCTGTCAATATCCTTTTACTTCGGTCATGAAGAAAATGCTCTGAAGCACTTTGCTAAGTACTTCCTGGTGCTGTCAGAGGAGAAGAATGATCTTGCAGAGGGGCTGATGGAGTTCCAGATCCTGAGAGGGGGCTGCCTCCGTCTCTGTGACGTGACAACTGGCAGAGTGGTCGCAAAGCCCTGAACTGCACCCTGTACCTGAAGAACATAAACCAGAACCTGCTCGACCTGCACCACCTGACCACCAACCACGGTGACCCTCACCTGTGCGACTTCTTGGGGCGCTACCATCTTAACCAGCAAGTCAGGGTCATGAAAGAGTTGGGGAAGCATCTCATCAACATGCTCAACTTAGAGGATGCCATACTGGCAGATGACACCTTTGACCTGCTCTCCCTGGGGGACACTGACAAGCACTGACACTGGACTGCCCTGCTCATAGCAAAGGAGACTGCTGCCTTCCCCTGGTTACAAGCTTTGCATTCCCGTTGCAATATTGTCTTTACAGTGCTTCCTTTTTTTTCCTTCCAGTTTTGCCTTTTGTTTCAATAAAGTTATTGGTTCTTCAATAAAGATCTCATTTGTGTGTGCAAAACCCTCCCTTTTATGTTTTCAACAGGTATCCGGAAGTTGATTCACCCTCCTATGGTCCCTCCTCAGGCAGCACAGGTCTCTGAGGATAGAGGGAGAAGGTATTCCAGGAGTCCCTGAATCATAAAATCCATTTCTACTTATAAACAGTGTAAACAGGGGTTGATTGGGGTGGGAGGGGTGGAGGATAGGGGGATAAGGGAGGATAAGGGGTGGGGAGTAGGGGGGTGGGCAGATGGGGGTAGGGGTGGGTGGTCAGGGGCCCTGGTGAATAGTAAAAGTGAAATCGATGCAAAAGGGACAAAAACCTCCCCCCAACAAACCACTGGTCTGGATCACCCCTGCGTAGCAGTTGCCAGACAAAAGCAGTTTAAACAACAGGGTTTTATTAACAAGGAAAATTAACCAGGAAAAGGAAACATCCTTAAAACCACAAGTGGCCAGTTATATTATCCCAGTCATCACTTTCAGTTCCAAAGTTCCCAAAGACACATGTCCCTGATGGTGCCCTTTGCCCTCCAAACCTGAGGCAGGCACTCTGCAAATTCCAGTCTTTCTCCAGCATCTTTTTCTCTCTCTCCAGCATTCTGAGCTGCTCGACTTCTCCAAGGTGCTTCAGACTTTCTCCACAATTGCCGATGCACAGATCATCTTTCCAAATTCCTGCCATCTCCAGGTACCAGCTCACTATGCCACCTTGCTTCAGTGCCACACTCCACACCAGCCAGTCTTCTACCAGTCACCATGGCTCCTTGCCACCACCAGCTCACTCTTCCAGGGTGCTTCTGCCTAGCCTGGTCACTCGAGCTACTCTTTACCAGTCTGCCATTCTCATGTCTCTCCTCTCCCCAAAAGTCTGTCTCTCATCTCTGCTTCTTTCCATGTTTTTTCCCTTTCTCCTAAAAGCCAAAGGCTCCAATTTCCCTTTACACACTCTCTAAGTGATACATTCTCTCTTCTGGGTCCACACCTGGAATTTGCAACAAAGTAAAGGTACCCTTCCTGTATAGGCCTCTTCTATCTCTGTGTTTTCCAGATAGAGTTAATGGCATCAATGCCTAAATTTTAATACTGCCCATCTTGGGGTTCAGGCTTCAAAAGTATAAAAACATGACTCGCAAATCTCAGAGGCAGTTGCTTCTGGAGAAAGGTATAAAGGGAATGGGATTGGATGGGAATTAATATAAAGGGCTTTTAAAGTATACTGAAAAGTTTCCATTTACTAAAAGAAATAAACGTTAATGTTTGTTGATCCTGGGTAGTAAGAGGGAGACCTCGGAAGCCTCCAAGACAGAGCACCTCTATGCCAAGCTCTCCCTGGGCAACTGTGATCATGAGTGAGCCTGAGGCTGCCTTTCCCTCAGACAGGAGGGAGCACCTTAGCTCACCATGCTGGGTGAGCATGTTGCATCTTACAAAAAACATCCTAATAGTTTTTTTTTTCAATCCTACCAATCCTTATGCTAACATGGAATGAAAAACTCCACATTACCTGAAGAAAAAGATCAATAAATATAAGCTCTAGGCTAAAATTTGTGATATTCATTATTTTTTAAAATAAAGTAGAAAAAAGGTCCATCTCCCCCCACACACTGTTAAACTAGTTACTCTGGTTGTAGGGAGTTGTAGGGAGTGAATGCAATGATGTAATATATTTACATATATATACATAAATATGATTATTAAAAAAGATGACAAATTGTACTGATTCTAAGGTTATAAAATAAAAATCCCTCTCCCTTAAAATTGAATTGCAATGAAATTTACTTTGCTGTATAAAAAAAAGGATGTAGGGGGTGAGGGAGAGTTGAAGCTGAAAGACCAGGGTGGGAGGGAACATGTAGCTGGTGTAGATGAGTGATGTGGTAGCTTAAACAGTGAGGAAATGCCATAGAATCCAGATTATAGTGGGTGAATTGACAAGAATGCTCATGGGTCACAGGTAAGGGGTGAGAAATGAGAAAAATAATCCACATTCTGGTGTTTGAGTTTGAACACATGGGTAGTGCTATTTATTAATTTGGGAATGTTTGCCAGGCACACATAGTAGGGGTTTGAGTGGGGTGGGAAGTTGGAGGAGTGGGAAAGATGCCATGTAAAAGCTAAGATTCCCATTAGACATCCAAACAAAACTGTCATGTAAGTAGCTGGGAATAAATATGAA